>JAYMSZ010003795.1:0-10168 GCA_036897665.1 Pelargonium citronellum | reverse complement strand
CAGTAGAGTTAACAAACAAGCACTAAGTTGCCAGATGGGACCTTTGGTTGATTTTATGTGCTGATTAGTACAACATACATTTATAATATTTTAGAGTTTGTGCATATTTAGCGTTTTTTTTTTTTTTTTGTCCTTTAAGTTGAACCAAGTTGGGTTTAGCTGAATGATGAGATTATAAATGGCTTGCCGTTTTGTTCATTCACAACCTTACAATGAAAGAGATGATCAAAAGTCTTGCAGTCGTACCTATCTTATTGGGATACATAGAAGGAATCAAGGAAAAGGGAGGACCAGGACTATAAGTCCTAGTTTAAATCCATATCATAGTAAAAACTTTGCGCATCACATGTGGGTCTACCGCACTGTGATTATTTCTTTCCAATGTTGACAAACTTTTAAGGTTATTGTTCTCTACGCTGCACTTTAGTAAAAGAACTAATATGGATTGAGGGGCATTTAAGTCTTCAACCTAACCAAAAGAATGAGCAAAACAAGGTTGAGATTTTTCCACAACTTCCTTCCATTTCATGTGAAAAAATCTCATGCCAAATATATTTTGAAGTGAAAATGTCTAAAAGTCGTTGGTGGCAGCTCTAACAACCAAACAACGTTTGATCTAAATGTTTATAGACAATGTCTTTGCAAGAGCCAAGTAGATGACACAGGCAAGGACAAATTATATATATATACATATATAAAAATTTAATTAAAAAGAATTTATAATACAACATGGTGCATATTACATATACATATAGAATGAAATGAATTGAATGCTAAAATTGTAGTGTAGTCTAGGAGATGTTGCATTCAGGAGGGAGGCCTTGGGGGAACCTTTTCTTGTCAGTGCAATAGTTGTATATCATGTAGTTCTTTTGTGCCCATTTCATCCTTTCCAGACTTGTGGCATCCAGCTCTTGCGAAAGCCAAGCATCACCTTTGCTGCAAGATGATTTTCCTGAAGAAGACCAAACACAAGCTTCTTTTGCATTGAAGTTCCTGTAGGATGCAGTGAAAGGAGCTTTGGTCCAATCAGTCTTGACCAGCCCTCCTCTAGTTGCCCAATCATCAGCGTTCCACAAACTCGAGTAGATCCTCATGGGCTGACTCTTGGGGAACGGCACACCCACCGACTCTGCGTTCTTGAACTCTCTAATTGGCGTCCCATCAACCGAGAAACTGATCGTCCAACACAAAAATGACGATGTCAATTACTATGTTAATTTCCATATGAAATGGTAGTAGTTAGTAGTTACATACATGATGTGCTGGGGATTCCATTGTATGGAGTAGGTGTGGAAATCGGCAGTCGGATCGAACCAGAGGTAGAATTGCTGCTCTCTGTTACCTTTGCCTTGGGTGAACACATTAGTGTGGAGAATGTAAGGATCGCCACTCAAATTCCCCAAGAACTCAAAATCAATCTCATCCCATGTCGACCCTTGAGAGGACAACTGCATATCAATTAATTGATCAGAATAAAACGCATAACATTTGACTAGTTAGGGTAGGCCAGTGCCTACACGTACCATTGGCAATGAATGATGATATAGTACTGATGGTGAAGGTGAACTTACATAGTAGGTAGTGACAGTGCCAGCGGAGTTGCCCGCAACGAGCTTGAGCTGCATGTCGATGTTGCCGAATAAGTAGTGATTCTTGGACTGAAATCCGGAGCCGGAGGCTTTGTCGAGAGAGAGGGTGAGGACCTGGCCGTTGTTGATCATTTTACCGCGGCCATCGCCCCAAGTGATGTCCAAGTCTTTGTTCAAGTTGGAAGCACAAGAAGCAAGCGACACCATAGTAGAGCAAAGCAGCAAGATTAAGCAAGAAGAAGAAGCCATATTTGTAGTAGAGAAATGTAAGTGAAGAGTAGATGAGCATAGCAATGGTATTTATACTATGGTAGTTTGGCAAGGGAAGAGCAGAGGAAATGTAAAGGGAAGGTTCGGTTGGGATAAGCTGTAGACAGTTGTTTTTTGGGGTAGGCTGCGAGTACGTGTGATAGGATATATATGAAGAAAAATATAAAAAATGAAAGAGTGTGTGTGACATATATAATTGCACCTTCTCAACCCAACCCAACCCAACCCAGGTAGTAGTGGTACTAGTAGCAGTGAAAGCTAATGGTTTCAATTTAAACGCGTCTCCTCCAAGAAGACATGCAATAATATAAAGAAGTAAATAGCTGTCATTTACTCGAAACTTCTTAGTATACAACCGGAGCAGCCATTTACATTTGCAGAGGGTGCACTTGGTATCAACTGCCCCTCTCTGACTTTTTAATTATTTTTTTAAGAAAAATGTTTCATGCATCGTTCTGTCATACATGTCTATGTACCCCTTAAATTGAAGAACAAAGGATAAATAGTTTATTAAATCACGGTTACCTAGATATTTGGCATGAGTTGGCTTTAGCCTTCAGGGATAGATTCAGAAATTTTTTCAAATGAGGATAAATTTAGAACCTATTATAAGTAAACAAAAATTTAATTATTAGTCAAATGTAAACCCAAATAAAAGTTCAATGATTTTACATCTCCTGTATTAACACTTTTTTGTTTAGCACCAAATTAGAGTTTTGTCTTGTTTTGACCCCTATAAACTATATTTTTATTAATTAAATTCACTCAACCGGCTGTAACTAGTTTTCAAGTGCATGTCACGTCACATTTGATACGGAGTCCACAGGTGCATGCCATGTCATCACACCGTCTCAATTTTTCATCATTCACAACTAAAACAACAATGTTTTGGTTGTATGTGGTGTAAACACAATAATAAAATAAAACATTTTGTCTAATGGGCGACCAAAGAAAACATTTTGCTTGATGTGACATGCGCATGTGTGGATATTTTAGTTGACGTGGTGTAATAACGTGTCAACAAATATTGACAAAAAACTTAAAAACCGGCTACATCAAGTTAAGGAGATTTAATCAATATAAAAAGTATTTTTTTCATGTATTAAAAATACATGTATAGTATAAATTTAATTTAATCTCTGAAGTTTTAATTGATTGTCGAACATAATCAATCAATTGTTTTTTCAATATTTTTCAGTCGACTGACTTTTATTTTCGGTTTTAACTTGTAGTGTTTTGATCTAGTTGTGTTAGAACTACTTGCATTCCTTTTCTTTTACAATTGATTGAATTGTTGTTATTATATTTTACCATTGAACGTACAATAAAAATAAAATAAAAAATGGTTGAGCATTTGAACTTGAAACTGAACCCGAATTCTTTAGTCGATCTATTATTCAATAAGGTAATTCAGGTTCGAGTAATCGGAAATTGACTTTGAAATATTTGAACTTGCACCCAAAAATTTGAGTAATCCATATTCTAACTATTATTCATATATTCAAGTTTCTTTTCTCTCAACCATAGGTGCAACGAGTGGCCAGAAAACGGCCACAAATAAATAAAATAATCGAATGGTTGATGATTTGGGTCATGATCCACGATATAACACAAACAACTAGTTTCATTTGTAGTTGAAAACAATTGACTGAAAAACACCTAATAATAGAAATACCAAAAAAAAAAAAAAAACAACCAATATGATAGACAATTAATTAAAAATTCAAAGATTAAGATTTATTTGATACTATAAATACATGTAAAACTAATTTTCCTTGTACATTGCCCTGATGCAAGCCAAATAAATTTGCATACATTTATTTGCTTTATTTAGCTAGTACAAACTTTGAAGCCCCCAACCAGAGGTAAATCACTTATTATCAGATGCTCCTACAAATCCATCGTCCACCCATCATTTCACACTGCAAGAACAAGAAGCACCAAAGTCATATATAAAAACAACCAAAGTGATCATTGGTGTAATTATCATATATAAAATGTATGCAATATTTAATGAAATACCTGCTGCAGTTTGTGGATGTGCTGATCTTGTAAGGAATCTTGAGCCCGCACTTGTCCGGAAGCCCTAGGAGCAGACCCGCATCAAACGAAGGAACATCTTTAATGGCACTTTCAAGGCACTTGCAGACGCTTTGGCGCTCCGGAGTTGTACTGGCCTCGGCGTAAAGGTTAGAGATCCCGGTGCAGCAATCGCTAGACACAGAACCGCCTTTCGTTATGTAGGGAACGCACGAGGCCACAGCGCTCACTGCGTCGCTGCACGAAACGTCGGCTTTTGCTGCACTACTACTAACCATGATTATCATCATCATCAAGCAAGCCACCTTATGAGCCATCTCTATCTTTGTTGTTGGGCAATGAGTAGTACAAGATGCATGGTTTATTTATAGGGAGCAATGTGTGCAACAATCAACATTTAGTAAATGCTATTTGTTGAAATTGAAACTACACTAGCTAGGGCTAAAATGGAAAGTACAAAAGTGGTACTAATAGTCATTTTGGGGCAAGTTTTTCAAAGCAAAGAGGGCTATGTACACTAGGGCTGCCAAATATGAAGGGTTGTCAACTAATTAATAGGGCTGCATAACCTATACTATCTGTTGATGGAATTTAATTTATTTAGTTGAAGGTTGATGCATTACAAGTAATTAATAAATTACAACTTAATTTAGTATACATAATACTTTATTTCGATACCCAAAATTTAATTATTATCTTATTTTATTACATTGTTGATGTATCAACCCATAGTTAACATGACAACTTATCTTTTGAGGCCGCGTTAAAATAAATTTCATTTAATGTCTCAAGTTATTTGTAAACTAACATAAGAGTTGTAATTTTATTACTTGTGATATATAAAAATGTAAAAATAATTCTGCCACTAATGAGGTGACATATGTCAAATAAATATTCATCATTAGACAAACCCACAATTGGAGTAGAGTAGTGAAGAAATCGACCTAAATAAGTACAAAACGAGCCCGTGGTGAATTGCTCACAAACAAAAAAATTGGGTCATGCTCAACACTGATGGCCCGTCGAAAGGCAACCCGGGGTGGCTTTCATGGGTGTAGTCGTCTGAGATAAAGTGTTGACATTTTTTTGTCAAGTGTTCATATGCTGCATCTGATATTTACCTATTTAACTTAAATAATCTTACATTTTTCTATCAAGTGTTGAAGAGGAAATGTTCTTGCCGCCCATGTTGGAAAGAAGAGGACAAGAGGAATAGAAAAAAGAGATGGAATGAAGTGTTTTAGGGTTTTTTTTTTTTTTTTGTCGTCAAAACTATGCAATTTTAATTATTCATTAATTAATCACTAATTTAAAACTAATTTGTTTTGAAAATCTGACTCACCTCCATTTTTATAAATCCATTATTTCAGTTTTGCCCATGACTCTCCCAAAGTTCAAATGCTACCTGAAAAATTATAAGTTTATCTACCGAGTAGCAATGCGGTGTACGTTGTTCGAACGTCACGTCATTGGTCTCACGGATCCGCAGACTTACTCCCGAACACGGCCTCGCAAACTTGCTCCAATGAAAAGCTCCCGGTACCTCGGCACGTACGAGGTCCAAAGTGACACTCAAAACCCTCAACACGTATGATGTACCGAGTCATGCATACAAGCCTTCAAGGGCTCCCAAAATCCTTAGACAAGTCCCATGACGCAAAGGGAACAAGACCAAGGGCAAGATAAAGGAAAAGAGAAGCTCGGGCAACGCTCCACCCAAGCTATTGTCTTGACAATCTTTTTAGTTGTCACGACAAGAGGTTATCCCCAACCATCCCCTGCTCTCTCTCTCTCTCTCTTCTCTATCTCTCATCCATCCAACGGACTTACTCACAGAACGTGGCTCCACAAACTTGATCCAACGGAGGCTCTCGAAACCTCGACAAGTATGAGGTCCAAAGTGACACTTAAAACCATTATACGTTGTCCCAATTCGTGCATACATGTCTTCGGTGGAGCTCAAAACCAAGTCCAAACAAGGGCAAGTCAAAGGCCAAAAGAAGCTGGCGCAAAGCTTTTCCCACGCTCTGGTTTTTGTTACAAAAGCTCAGGTGGAGCATGTTCGAGCTCCCCAACCAAACCCCCTCTTACATAGCTAGCAAGCCATCCAACCATTGGACTTGGTCATGGAACACACGGCTCTCAATAGTACTTGCTCGAAAGAAGGGATCCCCAATATTTTTTTAATGCCGCCAATAAAATTATGACATCTCATAAAAAAATACTGATATAACTGTTGAGATTATGATCGAAAATCACCTCCATCACTTAGTGACAAATCCATTTGCAGAACATGGTGAAGAGGGAGCTAAAAATTAGGAGCTCAAATTCATGTCTGGCACAAGATCATGGGTGCAGACATTTATCCTTTTATTTTTTTATTATCTAAAAGTATTAGTTAGTGGCTTAGTTGGTGATATGTTGTTTCTATTTTCAAGGCCTAGTTTGTTAGAAGTCTAGCTATAAATTAGCTTCCTATTCTGTTGTTTTATGCAAGTCATTGAATGAGAATTATCTTGCAGATTCTCAACTTCATTTTCCTTCTTGTGGGCCATTGTTTATTTGTTTAGTGTGTGTTGGTTGTTTATTATTGCTTGAGTTGCTGCAGTTTTGGTCCTACACCTCAACCATGTCGATGAGTTTTATTTGATCTTGTTGGTGACCTTTCGTGTCGAACAAATCATCAACCACAGTGGTGAGTATAGCATTTTTGGCCCATGACATGCGAGTATAGGATAATTCTGGAGAGGGCAATGTTGCAGCAGCTGTGAAGTAGCAATAGTCCAATTTTTGAATGGGGAAATTTAATTTATCAATCCTATTCTCGTAAACCCACCTGAAAATATTTCAATTCACAATACAAATTGTCACCAACCAAACCAAGAAGCAATTATCTTTGAAACTAATTTAATTAGATACATGCACCTTTTAAAATCATCAAATTCTTTGCGATGAATTGAATGGACAAAATTGAAGTCTTCGATTGCCATATTTTTGAAATTCTCGTTCGCAATATGTAGAGATCTACATGAGGAACACAATTTTTTTGCTAGAATCTGTTAGAAGTTGAGAAATGAATGACAAACCCGTCATTTCATAGGTGCATATACATGGACGGATCTAGAATTCTTGTCTCGTAAATGTATTAATTGCATCCATCTCTGAGTGCATAATTGTGCTCAAACAAAAGTTTATATATAGGCTATAACATATATTTTTAAACAATGTAAAAGTACAAAATGATTTAACTGATTACCTGTAGGAAGTTTTCAAAACCCTTGTACTATCAACATTGTAATGCTCTATATTTGTCTTGATCGCTATCCGTTCCAAATTTGCACGATATGGTAACTCCAAAGCATCGTTCAACTAATTAGATGTTGAAAATAATTATCAAATGGATCAAATTGTGAGCAAAAAATTTAAAATTTTGTTGCGTCCTCTGAATTGTTAAACTTTTTTTTAACTTATACTTGTAAACAGTTCAATAGATACAAAATATTGAATATACCACATAGTTAATGACATTAGTACGTACTATATGTAACCTACCTCTTGGAAGATATGCTTATCGAAGGTATTGGCATGATCATGAGTTAAAGCAGCTCCGGTGATCGATGATTGATGCTTCAAGAAATCACCTGTCCATGAATTTAATTGTTCAAGAAACGATTCGTGGGGATGCATAATCATCTGAGAAGCCTTGTACAGTTCCAAGATAGTTCGCGTATCCAGCAAATACCCTTCAAGCGTATTGAAGAATCGATTTTCTTGAGAAAATGGAGCTAATGGATCTACACGAGACATGAAATGTATTTTTTAGTACATAACTAGCTCCATGAATCATTAAAACATCATAGGATCTTAATACCAAATCTTTCTTATGTTGTATATATAATGTATATATACCAGAGGAAACATCGTATTCATGTTCGCGTAACATTCGAAATGCTAGCGCACAAGTGGCTGTGTCCATCAGTATCTCTTCCTCACCCAGTATCCACCATCTGTTTGTTATATTATAATTATATATAGTAATATATAAATAAAAACTAAAGTACTCCATTGGTCTGTGTGTGTATATAAAATGTGAACAAAAACTTACTTGTGTGTTTCGTCCAATACACTGTTGATTTCATTCTTGAAATGACGATCTATGCCCAACCTTATGAGAGTGTCAACCATGGAAAGCCGAGCATATATGTGTAGAGGATAAACGGTGGGAACTGAAGTAATCAATTTAGAAAGAAGAAAAAAACGATCAGTCTCTATATACGAAAATGACTGCGAACATGTTTCTTTTAGAAAGTTAGTCATATCATATATTACTGTTGCGGAGCGCTTTGCTGATAAGAGATGTTATACGCATGGCGTATCGTGATTTGGCAAAGTGAAGAATGAAATTTGTACAAACATTTGTGTACAATATTTGAGACAATAACACTGCTAATCATAAGTGAATGGAAATTTGAACAGAAATTACCTGCATTACAAGGGTTGTTTACAAGTACTGAATGGAGGTAGTCAAGAGAAGCAACATTTTGGATGGCATGAACAGAAAGAGCAGCTGCTGTTGTAGATGGTGAATTGAAGAGAGACCCATTTTTCCTCTGATATTTCATCACCATTTCATAGCCTTGTAGCTTTCCCAATCCCTCTGAAACATAGGCCAAGTAGGCTCTCCTTCCCTCTGAGTTGGTCCTTGTTGTAAGCTCCAAATCTCTCTTTCGAAGCATAGCTTCTATATCAGTTGGTCTCAGAGGAAGCTTAACATTCATATCTTGTGCATACTCAATCATCCCAGGAAATATAATGTCAAATCCAATAGGTGATTGTTGTTTCTCATCAGTAATTGAACAACCATTTGACTCAATAAATTGGAGTCCTACACAAATATTTAACACATATATATATATATATAGATCAATGAACATCATTTATATGTAGAAGAAATAAGCATATATAATTCAACACACAAAGTCACAAACCTCTGGTAATTTGTTGATCCCCAAGACCCCATTTCTTGAGGGCAAGAACAGAAGCCAAGGTTGATGAGAGAGCATCTTTGGTTAACATTAAGTCATGATGATCATGATCATGATGGGTCCATGATCCATCTTGTTGCTGATTCTGTAGCAACCAGTTCACACACTGTGGGAAGCAAGGAGACTGTGGTGAACCAGGCTGAGGGACCATGGCCACCCATGCAGTGTCATAGCAAGATACAGAAAGCTCAACCTGCTTATTCTCAAACAGCTTCTTGATTCTTTCTTTAGTACCCTCCAACCTCTGCACAGTGCACATGTATATTAATAAGAAAACTCATGTAAAGTCGTAATTTGTTTTTTCATGCATGCGAGCAAAAGTTTGTACACTTTTGCTAACAAAGGAATAAGGTAAAATCAGAAAGTTATATTGGTTGTCGCATCAACTCCCATGTACTTATAATCCACCTCCATCTAGTAATTATTTTTAGGCAGCTTTGGGATCTAAAAAAATGAGTGGGAATGGAAATGGGATCCCAAGCCATTTTTATGACAAATAATTATGATCCAAATTAAATGAATAATGAAAAATTATAATCCAACATTGATTTCTCCAATAATATTCAGCTTCAGGGGGCTAAAGAAAGAGATAGGAAATGGAGGAAAATCATAAATATATACCAGAATTGAATTGTTGGCTTCTGAAGCTGAAGCTCTGATTGTAATGGAAACTGCTAATTCAAAACAAGAGAATACATGAGTAAAGAAAACACATACACAAAACATATATATAGCTGAAAAGAGAAAGAGTAGAGGTAGATACAAGTAGGATTTGGATTTGAACACCAAAGGGGTAGTTTGGTTACAAGAGTTGAAGAGAAAGACATGGCTCATCAGAAAGAGTTGTTGCATGCATTAAACTTTTTTTATATTGATCTATATATAGGGAAGTGATCCAAATGCATATTGTGGAACTAATGACCCATGTTAGTTATAATAAGAAAATTATGATCCGGCAAGTTGATGTGCAAGAAACAAATTCCGTTTACCAATAAATTAAACTACTCTTTTACTTTGTCTTTTTTTCTTTAAACACATATATATGACTATTGGTTCCATGATTTGCAGGGCCGGCTATTAGGGTGTTTGAAGTGAGTGGTCACACAGGCCCCCCAAAGACAGGGGCCCCATCACAACGTTTTTATCAAGACATATAAGGCCAAGTGGTTAATACCACTTTAGATTCCCTTTGAGGTCTCGAGTTCGAGCCTCCTTGTCAAC
>JAYMSZ010003794.1:0-10171 GCA_036897665.1 Pelargonium citronellum | reverse complement strand
TGCCACGTCAACTCAGACACAGACACTGTCTGGTTGAATTATGTTATTTTAATGAAATTGCACACATAAATCTCATGGAGGAGAGCTCTTATTGGACGCGGTTTGGACACTTGAGAAACAAATCAAGCCGTTGATACACTGTGTGAGTTAATTAATATTATTTAATTTTTGCAAATTTGGAGAGATGAGAAACAAAAAAGCATACCGACAGGAGATGTTGTAGAAAAGGGGTGAGAAAAATGAACAAAGTAGATGCAAAAATGGAGGTGAGACAAGATCTAGGGGTCCATATGCTCCCTCGCTAAAACACCACATGTCGGCCATTTTCTCCTATCTTTTTAAACCATCCCCATTTCTTCTTGTTCCTGCTCCTCTTGCATAGCCACCTCTTTTTCTTATTTTATTTTCACATGATTAATTTTAGAGTAAAAACAACAATTTTGATCTTGATGTGGATGGTGAGATAAGTAGAAGATGTTTTCTTTTTTCGTTCATAAGACGTAATTATTAATTTAGTGAGAAAAAATCAAGTAAGTAATAATTAATTGGTTGCGGTTTTCAAATTATATAACCTATGATCCGCACTTGGTTTTTGGCTACTTGATTTTGCTATGAACACCCATTCGTCATAGATTTTATCATCGTCAGTACAGTAGTAATATAATATTAATGAGAGCCATTCGTCATAGTGAAGTGGTTAAATGTCATGAGAGTTCATAAAAAAATGGTTAATAAGAGCCATTTGTCACAGTGAAGTACTAACTACAATACTTGAACCAATAATATTTATTCCGTCTAAAAATAAATGTTTTTGTTATCCATTTTGAGAAAAGTAAATGAGAAATTAGTAAGATTTGTAGATCTTTTTTATATCTCATGCATGTGGCCATTCGGTTTGCAAAAAAAACTCAAACAAAAGATTAACGCTACTAAACTTAGCCATAATGACTAATATATCATGAATAATCAGATTGAAGACACTATAATCTTCTCCATCAACCTGAAGAATCAAGCTAATTAAAGAGCACAAACAATTGACAACGATTGCATTTGAAGTTTAAGACGACCACGTGAAGGCCTCTACCAACACTGGGTCTACCATTTGATTTGACTGCAAACTCGAAGATTGATCCAAGGGCTACAACAGAACCACCACATTCCCTGCAACCACCAATACCGCCATAGGCCTCCTGCTACCTTGCGCATACATCACTAAAAAACTACCACGTATCTACATTACCGTCGTTCCGTAATCCCAACACCACATTTATCAAGTAAGAGTTCAATGTTTTAACGAGAGAGACTCAATATCTACAAACCAAAATGAACGTTGCCATTCTTAAAATAAAGAAAACAATGTAGCCATACTGAAACTCCAGCCGGTTTTCAAAGCGGTATCCTAACTTAAATTTAATATCAATACATCAATCCAATTAAGTTAAACAATTTATGTGACATAATGCAAATAAATAATTATTGATGTTAGGTGAAGATGAAGTTGATCTGAGACTCTTTCTCATATTCTTTAATCTTGTGTTTTTCTAATTCCTCCAAAAGTGAATTGGTTGCTAGAAAAGTTGGGGACAGCTCATATATTTCTTCTTTATGAAATAAGTTGTTTTCGTTTTGTATGGTATTTGGTGTCACTTGAAAGTTGAAAGAAGCTGGGAAAGATACATAAAATATTGTTTACTTTTAGGTTATGTGTGGAGCTTAGGGGACAATTAACACTAACATGGAAAATTAATTTCCCAAAAGTCATACTCAGCTTTTGTTATTTGTATCTCGACTTTTGACTTTCCATTTTTAATTAACTTTTGACTTTCAACAACTACTAGTTTAGTAATATAATCAACTAATCAAGTCAAATTTAAAATTTAATTATGCTTCAGACTCACCATACTTTTGATATTATATTTTTTATTTATATTTTTCTTATTCATGAGCAGAAAATTGAAATGTAATACAGAGGTGTAGATTTATTTTAGGGATAACAAAGATTTTATTAATCACTTAATAGGTATAAGTTTCAATTTCATTTTAAACCAATCGAATAGAAAGAAATTTAAATGGTACATAATAAGTTTACTAGCTAGAGAGGGTGTGAGTTATAATTAATGAGCACATGACTCTATGTTATGATAAGTGTAGAATTGAGTTAAATGGTTTGATAAGGAGGTGTTGCAACTTGATGACCCCTCAAGCAGCCAATACCAATAGGTATTAATTTGACAAAAAAAACTAAGAGAACAAATATGATTGAAACAGAGTAAGCAAAACAGGGGTCCCCTGTTTTCTCCTCACCATACAGCAAATGGGGTCAGTCATATGGTATAGTACTCTGTTTTGATTGATGCACAAATCACAGCATTTGGCTCCACTAGCTTCCCTACAATACAATGAAAAAACATGATTCCAAACTGCAAATGATATGCAAGTGCAGTGGGGTCCAATGCATTACATAAAATCACCACAAACCATTCCTTTGGTTTCAAAAGTTGGAAGAAGAAAATTTTGCTACTCTTTTTTGACATCAAATGATAAGTAATCTACAAGATATATATGTTTTGATGAATGTAAATATATTTGAATCATAATAATGGGGAGAACATGTGATTTGTTGTAGAAGAAGGGTTATTAGGGCATGTGAAAGCATAGGCCCACCATGAGAATTGGAACAGGGCACCATGGCATTGGCATTGGCACTGGGGGCCCGGGGCTTTGGCTTGGGCGTTGGCAGTGACATTGGAGCCCTAGCCATATATGCATGGTGTGTACGTGATGACACCTAACATGATGCTCACGTTACGCTCTTGGACCATTTGCTCCCCTTCCCTTCCCTTCCCTTCCCTGCCTTCTTCAATATTGTAGGTCCTATGTCATGTCCAAAGAGAATGGGTCTCCTCATTCGTTTTTAAGGGCAATCTTTGTTATAGGACATACGTACTTGTAAAACGGATGTTAATCAGTGTGTTTAACAGTGCAGATATAATATCTTATGTCAGGATATGTGCTTTATATTGCTGAACTTCCTGAAAGAATGAGTTTTCCCCAGACACCTTATTAAGGGCGGTTTTCGCTATGGGGCATACTCTTAACTTGCAAATGGATGTTGATCAGTGTGCTTAATGGTGCATGTATAACCTCTTTTTTCATATTATGTGCTTTACATGGCTTAACGTCATGAAAAAGGCTGGTCTCGGTCAATAACACCTACCTCTTAATTAATCCTGACTACACCAAATTCCATTGTAAAACTAACCCACAATTATTTAATAATTTCCACTTTTGATTTAAACAATATTGTCATTATCTATATATATTTTATATTGTAAGTTGCTTTCAGTCAATTATTCACCCAACATTTTTCTTCATATATTTAGTTTCTCTTTCCAATTGATGCTTTGACGTATGATTTTCAACAAATCCGATTAATATATTCTCACCCTAGCATGCATGCATTATCCATTTATTTATGATCCAGTTTGAGGTCAATGAAAGTTACAGCTAGTTGCATATTCTAGATGATAGATAGGAACAAAGACAAAGTGCACGCAAATTAATTCCAGACATGACGATACAGTGAAACCCAACTCATGTAATTAACTTCATTCATGGATCTGATAAATTCATCAGTCAATGTTGCTGGAAATAGAATGTTTCTAGGGTTGAAAATGAGAAAGAGAAGCACCTACAAATAAAAATAGCAAGTATGTGGTCAAAAAAGCTGTGCATGGGTAGAGTGTAGCAGATGGTTTTGTCATTTGTGGCGTGGTAACGATGATACTGCCTTTTTTAACGGAGCTTACCAATTCATGCATGGAATGGAGCAGTAGGTTTATATGGGAATGATTGTGGATAATCATCAATACTTCAATGCATATCAATGGGTACATCATCAAACTCCATGACTCTCAAAGCACTACAAGAAATTTCATTTCCGCAGTAGCACAATCCGTCACTTAAACTCATATCTTGTCACCGAAAGTCAGTAATTGCCGTCACCATTAAAGGTACCAAATTAAAGTGATGTCACAGAAAATCTTAAAGTACATGATAGGATAGAAAGAGGTTTGTCATGCAAACGTATGTCTTTTCAGTGGACTTTTATCCAAAAGCATCAAAATTCAAATCATGTATAATCCTTAAACTTCTATCCATGTTAGCTGAGTAGTCACTGTGTGTATTATTGTAATAATCTAATTACAAACATGAATGTAACACAATTCATGTATAATCCTAAGAAATGTCAAAATACAATGACTTGAACCTAAGTTTAGATAGAGGATAATGATTAAAGTATGATAAGGATATGTAGGATATATAAGAAGCAATTGGATTTGATAATAGTAATTTTATGTTAATATACATCTATAAGATACATAGAGACCAAAATGATTACCTTAATCAGGTCATATCGAGATGTCGAAGTCATTGCATGTTTCTTTCACAACAACATATAAAATTTGTCCTATTGGAATGCAAGTGGGTCATCAAAATAAACATTCAAGCATGGAGTGTACCTCAGCAGCTACAACATCAATGGGTCTATACACAATTTATGAAAGAGCCGCTAATTATTTGCGGCAGTGGCAGTGTTGATCCATAGTAATTTAAGTCATCAAACAAATCCATATTCCCAACCAAGCCATGCCTCTCGGTCTACTTCACATTGCAGATAGGGACTACCCCACCCCACCCTGATTGTGATCTTTCTCAAATGGTCCTCTCCTTCTTTTCACTTCATTTTACTTGACTACAAGAAAAATAGTGATCAGCTACAGAACAGCTACGAGAATCGGTCCATACAATATGATTCCACCTGCAAAATGACGATCTTGTAGCTGATCTGCAACGAAGGACACCTCGTAACTGACTCCAAAGTTGATCACAGCTTTTCTTGTAGTTCTGTAATGTAAATTCATATATATTTTTTGTTTTCGCATTGTTTATGGACAGTGACACATCAAGCCTAACTGACCAAGGATTTGGCGATTTTTGATGGGTCGTGACTTGGGTTTCTCAAGGCCCATACAGAACGAAAAGAGTGGACTACGTGGTTCAACCCATATTTATGATATTTACACTGTCTTACATTATTTTTTCAGAAATACCAATAAATGCCACATCCCTCAGAACAAAAAATATTTCCAGAAATACCAAAGTTTATGTTCAAATTCTTCAAGCTTGGTGTGCTTTAGCATTACTAGAACAAATGAGGAGAAATGTATAAATTTAACAACTATGCTATACCAGATATGCTTGATGATCACATTGAAATCCATGCTAGTGTGTAGCTTTCAAGTTTTAACTTTAGACGAGGGAATCGAACTTTGCCTTCCATAGTACATGCTACTGTTCTGCCGCCATTTTTGCATCTTCTGTACGAGGAGGCCTCCATTTTCGATTGTACGTTTCCCTCCCTCCTAGCTTGTGGGGCATCAATTTCTCATCCTCGGTCTTTAGCTTCTCATCAATAATTTCCAGCAATTCTTGTAGACCAACTTTTTTCACGGCAGATGTCTTCACATGTGGAGCATGCTGAGGCTCGGACCCAGTAGGTTTTGCTATCATGTACGGCACAGATGATTTGTTTTCTTCATTATTGGGAGTCTTTTGTGACAGCTCAAATACATTACTATCATCACAGTCACCAATAGGTTCTCCTACTAACACTTGAGATGATAAATCATCATCCTCCACTTCTGAGAAATCAGCTTCTTCATTTTCTACTCCTGCATCATCATCTGCTGCTGTTGATAGGTCTGAAGCCTCACCGTCTTCTTCTTCTGAAAAACTGCTAGCTTCACCATCGTCCATATTTTCAGTAGCATCTTTCTTCTCTTCTAGCAGATCAATCTGACAAGTCATAAATTTAAAATGATACCACAATAATAACACAAAACCGTGTAATTTGAAGTGCAGATTGAGGGTAGGAAAAGAGCAGAACCTTGTTCCAAACTTCAATCATATTTTCGAGCTTTTCCTTTGACACTCCTATTTGCTCAAGAACTTTTATTACAGTTGATCGTTGCTCATTAAAGTTAGGGGCACATGAATCTAATACATGCTGCAACGATATAAATAAGTATATCAGATATTTCTAAAGTTTATACGTGGCTTATAAACTAACTAAATATTCAGTAATAATTCCTGGACTTGTTTACGTCTTGCGTGCTTCAATCATTATCATTTTATATTATCTTTCAATAAACAAACAACAAGAATACAAATTTTACACACATAACACCATATCATATCACATGGAATAAATATTAATTTAGATTCAACTATGATAGAGCATGCAAAAGCTGGGCTTATGATAAACTTATGAAGAGTTTATTAAGATAGCAACCATGCAAAAAGAAATATAAAGGAGATGAACAATTCTGGAGACACCTGGAGTATTACTTTAAACTATACAAAAGAGTTTATTTTCAACTCCCTTATAAAAGGTTCCTAAGCAAAGCTGTTTATTAATAGCTACAGGAAGGGATCATATCATACCACAAGGAGGTCGGCTTCCACAACTTCTTCCAACGTTGCATGAAATGCTTCTACCAACTACACAAAGAGGTGGCATTAAATATTAATAATGGAAAAAATGTGTCAATGAAATTGAACAATATTCTAACCTGCACGGGTAACTCTGATATAAATCCCACTGTATCACTAAGAAGTGCTTTCCTCCTGAATAATAAATCCCACTAGATGTTTAATTTTTTTCTTGTCTTTATGTGTGTACTTAAAAATATAATTTCTTCATGACACAAAAGAAAGCTTATTTTTTTTCCCCAAAGAAAGACACAGGCAGAACTTTAGCTGATCACATTACCCGGAAGGAAGAAGAACACTTCTTAATCTAGGATCAACTGTTGCAAACAATCTGAATAGAAACATCAAGATTCAAATTTCAACATCAAAGCTTCATTAAGTATGACATTTTGTGCATTAAGCAGATTCATACCTATCATCACTGTACAGATGAGTATTTGAGAGGGCACTGACCAATGTGGATTTCCCCTGTTCATGGAATATTAGAAACCATACTTATCTTTTGTCAGGAATTGTAACAAAAGGAAATTCAACTAGATTATGGCTACCTACAGCATTTGTGTACCCAACAACAGCAACAGTAGCTAGTCCTTGACCATGTGAACTTCCATCCTTCTTGCGAGCAGAACGTTGCACAGCTCGAGTACGACGAACTTCTTCAACTTCAGTTAACAGATGACTTCGCCGTTCCAAAATTCTGACATAACAGTTCCATAATAGTTAGAGCAAAATGAACGTAAATAGTAACAGATGTAACATAACGGACATTATATTCTTCAATTATGCTGATTAAAAGCAATTTGTAGCAGCACAAAGAACTCTTATAAGCACAAATTATGAAACACAGTTAAATAATAAAAAAATTCAGCATTACAAAAACTTGGAACACTCCACAACTTTTATAATAAGTACAAAAAAAAGAAAAAGATGAATAGGTCCTTTTTTTTTCTACCAATTTTTTTGCAGGGTGCTGTACTAAATTGATTAATTTGAAGTTCTAGCCAACATTACTGGCCCTTAAGTCCTATAAGATCATGCGAGTTTCCTTAGTGAATAAATAAAGTAGTAATTGAGTTCCTGAAACTTGCTCCTTGGAGTTGGAGCAACAACAAAGACACAATCAATCTATACTTAAATAGATATTATAACGAGAGCATCTAGGTATCATTATAATTTATGAAATTAGTATCATGGAACAAACCTTCGCCGTTGAAGCTGAAGTTCAGTTTCTCCAGCACCACTGATAAAACCACGTCCCCCACTTCCTCTCCTGAAATTGATACGCATGCATCAGATGTACAGATTTGATAATTTTTCATACAAGAAGTGCATAATATATGTAGCTTTAACTATGAAATGAAATGAAACTCTAACTTTTAACTCAAATAAGCAATCCTCATTAGAAAGGCATGCTTCCGACCAAAAAATGTTTCAGTTCACATAAATATAAAATATACTTCAAATAATCAAACCATCAATACTCCAAGAGGGCCTATAGCAAACATATATTATTACAGATAAAGAAAGTAATCACAATTTTTCCTTATAAAAATCAAAGCTTCACAAAATCACCCTAGCTGAGATTCTCAGTTCTGATCACCGTACAGACAGAAATATTCACATAAAATAACAACTCAAACAGCATTTCAACAATATTAGAGAACATTGGAAAGGACAGTTATACTGTCATAGCTTTTCTTAATATTAGTCAAAGACTCAAAGAAAAAGGCAAGGCCAGAAGCAACAGAGGGCTAATTGCGAAACTAACACATACTGAGCATCTAGTGTGGGAAACAAAAGTTATATGATCCAAATAACAAATCACTTCTCTTGGTTTTTTCTCAAATTACTTCTGTAAGTTATAGTTCTGGAGCAGCATATGCAAAGAAAAGGTATAATAGTTCAACTAAGAAAGATACACCTCAAGAGTCCAGAGTACCGAGATGAAGTTTATTTTTGAAGCAACTATAACCAAACAAAGCTGCCCTAAGTTTTTTTCAAAAGGAACAGTAAGGCGAGAGTAAGCTTTAGCCAGAAGTCATCAAAAAGGTAATAAAGATGGCGATACCATTGGAGTATCTTTTCAACAACACTTCCCAAACCATACACATTCATACATTTTAACACGGTTTTATCAGAAATTCAGGCAACACACTTACCCCCTGGCACTGACAACTTCAGCTCCATCTGCTCCAAATGTATAACCCCCATCAGAGCTACGTATACGAACAAGCCTTGATTTTTTGTACATTAGAGCTGCTAATTCAGCCTGTAAAAATGATAATACAAAAAGTGAGTTGAAAGACACCCATTACAGCCTGAAAATTTGACATAAAAACACAAAGTTAATTAAGTATGTATCAATTTAGCTATTGGTAATACCTGAAGCTTTGCCTCCTTCGTTTGGGCATGAGCATTGAAAATCTCTATAATAAGGCCCACACGGTCCAAGACAGGCTTGTTCCAGATCCGCTGCAATACAGAAACAGAGTGTCAGAAAAAGAAATAAGAGATTCAACACTTATACTCAAGACTGTGTGAGGACATAAATAATACAGCTTCAGTTTTGCTTCTCTGAAATAAAAGGAAAAGACATGGGCAGGCAAAACTTACCTCCAAATTACGCTGCTGACCCCCGGACAGAATTGCATTTACAAAAACAGCATCCACTTCCGCCTGCTATACTTATATGGTTAGGATTCCACAATTATCGATTAGTGCTTGAAATGCCTATAAAGTGGAAAAAAGACAGTGTTCCTTGCCTTTGATTCCACTGCATTCAGATGGCATTTAATATTATCCACGGTCCCAGGTCCAAAATATGTGGCTGCCAATTGGAAAAACGTATGGTTCAACAGATTAATGACCGGGGAAATTAAAGGTTTAGCTGAAGAGCTTCTAAAGAAGAAGAAGATACAATAAACCAAAATCCAACATAAAAGGTCTGTTGTTTATGCTTCCAATGCGACTGTCGGAAATGCTAGCAACCAGAATACATTGTTCCAAAAACTTGAAATTGTAGCATTTAATAACATCAGGAAACATTTCTGAAATTTTAACTTTACAATCGAAGAAAAAGAAACACCCTATGCCATTCCATGTTCAAAACCCCAGAAAATAAACAAACTTTTTGGATGGAACATAACAGCAGCTAATGCAACAAACTGTTTCAAACAAATGAAATTGAGGCATTTCAAGACATCACACACCATTTTCTGAAATTCTCTACCCCTCTGAAATAAGAAAAAGAAACACCAAATAACACTAGCTTCATTTAAGCAAGATCATAAAATCAAAGTTTAGAGACTGACCTGAACGAACCCTGCCCGACCTGCGAGTTGGATTTTGAACAACAACATGATGGGGCAGCACCTTATCACAGGATTCATGGCGCCGGTCTTCGAGGGAGTAAGCGAGGTTGAGAGCTTCGTCGAGCTTGGCCTGCAAGACCGTGTCGGGTTTAAGACGGGGCTGGACC
Organism: Pelargonium citronellum; assembly: GCA_036897665.1. Classification (NCBI taxonomy): domain Eukaryota; kingdom Viridiplantae; phylum Streptophyta; class Magnoliopsida; order Geraniales; family Geraniaceae; genus Pelargonium; species Pelargonium citronellum. The sequence continues at coordinate 138 of JAYMSZ010003794.1, read as the reverse complement.
ACGAAGAGCCTGGGGAGGGTTGACGGGCCTCTGTCGATGAGCGAAACAACGTCGTGCGGGTCTTCCTGAGACGAATTCGAATACGGCGCTGCTAGGAAATTGAGGGTCTCCGGAGCAGCTAGAGCAGGTTGAGATTTG
>JAYMSZ010003793.1:0-10172 GCA_036897665.1 Pelargonium citronellum | reverse complement strand
AATCGGATGATCAGAACGGCGGAGAAGAGTGGCTTTCAAGGACGAATCGTGAATGTGTCGTCCAGCATCCACGCCTGGTTCTCCGGCGACATAATCCGATATCTGGGCCAAATATCCCGACCCAACTGGTATTGTAAATATTGACCTACACAGAAAATCTCGGATTCTCATCATTTAATTAATAATATTTCTGAAAATTGTTTTTGCAGTGATTACGATGCCACACGTGCGTATGCTCTCTCCAAGCTGGCCAACGTCCTGCACGCCAACAAGCTTGCTCTGTATCTCAAGGTTCGTCACAAACTAATTATCCTAAACAAAAGCGATTTTTTTGGTGTTTTCGATCTCTTCACTGATTCATTTTTGAATTTCTAATTTGCAGAAAATAAAAGCAAACGTGACAGTGAACAGTGTGCATCCAGGGATCGTGAGAACGAGACTGACAAGAGAAAGAGAAGGCCTCATCACAGACTTGGCCTTCTTTTTAACTTCCAAGTTCCTCAAGACCATTCCTCAGGTAATATTAATATTTTTTTTCTCGATAAATTAACTAACTGAATAATTAAATAATTGGAGCGTTGTTATTGTTGCAGGCGGCTGCTACGACTTGCTACGTGGCCACTGATCCGAAAATAAAAAAAGTATCGGGCAAGTACTTCGCAGACTGCAACGAAGCTTCAACATCAAAATTGGGATCCAACTCTGCAGAAGCTACACGCCTCTGGTTGGCCTCTGAAATCATGGTTTCTAAACTGCCTTTTGAGTTTGACCCACTCATTATCAAATCCTACCTAGCTTTACACTACTAATTATTACTTTTAATATAAATTGACCAAGTATGTACATTATATATATATGAAGACAGTACTTTAGTATAGATACTTATCTTATACAACTATATTTTTAATTTAGTTACTTTTGCTTTTGAAATTTTGTACTTGCCAGGCACTATTATTTTTCATGCAGACAACTTTTTATATTTTGCCATTATGTTTCTAGGTACAATATTATTAGTTGATTACTCAAATCTGGGGGGTCTGATTGGGAATGAAAGTGCCTGGAAATCCTAATCCTCATAATTTATATAAGATGGTTATGGTATAATAAATTATTTGGTTTGTATAATAAAAAGAAATGAAACTTAAAAATAAGTGGTATGGGTCCTACTAACATGCTTCTCCGAGTTCAGGCTATGGATGACCCAAATTTTTTTAACAATGGGTTGCTCGAATGTAAATGGGCCTCAGGTTTCACATGCTACGGCCCAAAACTTAGTGGGCCTAGAAAAATAAACTATGGACTTCTTGGTGGTTACTTGAGTTGTTGCAGTAATGTTGATCAAGTGTTGCTGTTTGTTCTTCCGTTTTTTTTTATAAGTACATAGCCCATAGTTTCTCACCCCCAAGTGGGGGGCGACACCCGAGTTAGTTGTTAGTTTTCCCCTTAAACCCATAAATTTCACCTTATACCGTCAACAAAAAAGCTCGAAAAGAAATCCAAATTGCATCAACCGCTTGATCCAACATTCCATTACACTATATATTCCTCATCCTCTTTGTCCAAGATGTTACAAAACAAAGTATTGACAATTTGTTGTTTAGATGTGATCAAAGTTGCATAATATGGTTTGCTTCTTATCCATTAATAATAATCATAAATAAGAACAACGAATGGGCACTCATTACCCTCCCAAAGACTCGTGGAAAGCCACCACACTTAAAAAAACATAATGACTAATGAGTGTTCAAATTACCTCTTTAAGGTCACTCACTCACAAGGCACTCGCATCCTTAGATCACTTCAAAAGCTCCCCACGTTGTTGGATAACCATCGATGCTTCCCGCCTCACCGAGTGACCTTCAAGGCTCCCTCCTTGCTAGATCACTACCATCACGTCTCACTTCATTTAGAAACTAAGACGTTACCCGAAGCGTAATGCTTGAAGGGTATTAATTTCAAGAGCCCCGAAACTCATTCAAAACTCGTGGTCGGCACGCCAAGAAGTTTAGAACTCCAACACCCAAAGCGGATCTCACTCTTCCAACAACCTACACGACAACAAGTAAAGAGTTAATTTGGGCTTGAATACAATCTTATTTGTAAGAAAAATATGATGGAAAATTCACAGTAGACTCTCTTTTTATTGATCCCTCTAAAAATACTCTTTACAGTTTCCACTAGAAATGTGGATACTCGAACTCACTTGATTGCTTATGATGTATGTTATTTATTTGTCGGTTACAGTTGAGTTGTTTGATGATTGGTGAGAATTTGAAAATTTGGATACAATTTTATACAATATACATTACCAGTTAGCTATGTATAATTCAAACGAACCCCAGACCGAAATTTGTTTTTCTAGCTTTAGATGTGAATAGTCTCTGAATTTTTTAGAAATAGAATTTTTATATAATTTGAAGTTTGAACGCTCAAGCCACCAAGCTGGAATGGCTCAGTTGGCTAGTGTTAACCACAAGATCGGAGATTCAAGCCCTCCTTCTAGCGTTTTAAACTTATTTTCATGCATTTTTTTTAAGTCACATGGTTAAACATTTTTAAATCACATGGTTAAACAAATGCCACTAAAGTCTCTCAATTGTCATTAAATGCTATTAGCATGCAAATTTTAAATAAAATTTGTTTAATAATAGTATATTCAATATGTGTTATCATCAAAATACATAATTTAGCTAAGCGATAAAGAGCTTGTGTTTCATGATAGGGGTCTCGGGTTCGAGACATCTCATGGGTGTTGAGTATATGGTCTATATTTTGTTGAGAATAAAATAATTTCAAGCGATAAAGAGCTCGTGTTCCATGCTAGAGGTCTCGGATTCAAGACATCTCATGGGTGTTGAATATATGGTCTATATCTCGTTGAGAATAAAAGAATTTCAATCATTTATGTTAAAGACTCAAATTAACTAAAAACTCAAGTTCGTAATTGAAGTCTTCGTTTATATTTCTAAAGTTATATTCCAATACGTTCCCTCACATGCAAGTCTGCTTATGACTTTGCAAGTGGATCGATGAGATATATATATAGAGAGCTTAAAGTTGTTTCTATTTTAATTTTGCAGATGGACCAATAAGAGAAGAAAAAGAGCTCAACACATTTCGTATTAGTTTTACGGGTGATTTGAAAATAGATAGTTAATAGATAGCCCATTATGAAAGAATAGGGATATAAAAAGCTCAAGGAAACTAGACATGAACCTCACATAGATAAATTATATACATCGGGGAAATTATACACTTTTTGGGGTGTTTGGATTCAATTTTTGACCTAATGATCATAAATATTCTGATACCATGTTAGATGATCAACACAACTAAAAACTCAAGTTTATATTTAAAGTCTCACTTTGTACTTTTTATTCCAACAATTTTTCTATGCTTGGTTTGGTCCTCACTTTTTTAATCTTCATATGTATTTAACTTCTCGTATGCTCCCATGAAGGTTTTGACATCTTTATTACCATCAACAGCCACCAATATTGCACTTCTTAACTAGCTCATTAAAATATTTGGTCTAAAATATATAGATATCATTATTGGCTCGTTGTATTTGAAGATTAAGATAGAAATATTTTTTTTTGGGTCTAAATATAAGCTTCATTGATGCAAAATATTACAAAAGTACTAATTAAACCATAACTTGGATACACTAGCTTTACCAATAGATGCTAATCTATGGGCATGCTCTATATAAGCCTTCTTTACAAGCTGTATAACAATGTACAAAAGAAAGAGAGTTGAACAAAAACAGAACATAACTTTGAAATCAAAGAATTTCATCATCTTTACCTTCAAAAAAATATTACCAATAAATAAAAAACAATTAACCTCTCATGCATATAAAACTCTCAACGTTTGTTTTAACTAGTATAATGCTCTTTTGAGTTTATACACATGATCAAGTTTTGAGAAATATTCAAAGTTAGACGATTATAGTCTTAGCGACAACATGTGATGGTTAAGTGATAAAAATTGAAACATGAAATGATTATGTGTTTTGGACTCTTAATATAGATTGATTATCTCTAATTAATTACCACTCTCTTGTCAATTCATTTACACAACAATATTAATTTTCTCATTTTCACCATGAAAAAAATATTAATTAGTGCCACATCAGCCAGTAACAGAGCTAAAGAAACATTTGATAAACATAGGAGTAGTTGTTGTATTATAGGCTGAGCTGAGCACATCCACTCCGTACAAATTACAAAATAAATGAACAACTGTAATGATAACGGTGATAATGGCCCGAATAATCCAAATGACACCCCACGCCACCGAAGCGCGTTACCAATCAAATGCTGTGCTGGCGTCATCATAGGCTCCAGCCCCCGTCAACTGTCTGTCATTCCCCACAACCCCCACGCGCCGGCGCTCGCGTGAGGCCACACCCTGTCAGAATCTAATAGAACTATAATTTTGTAAATCCACCTGCTCACTTTAACATAGGCGTCGCTGCTTTTCCACTCTGCTAGGGTTTCAGAGTCGCCGCTTCTGCTTCTCTCTCCGATCACTCCCGCTTTCCGGCCCCGAGTCGACTCACCCACTCGGTGTAAGCTTTCCCTCCCATTGTGTCGTCTCTGGTTAAGGTTTTGTTTCTCGATCTAGCTTTACTTCAATTTCATTTTATGCACTTTACATGTTTCACTGATCTAGGTCTGTTTATTGTTGCTGTTATTATTTTTCATTTTTGCTCGGGAATTTCATGTGTTTTGTTTGGTTGCTCAGGGAAAGTGGACAAATGAATTTTTAAATTTGGAGTATCTGATTTTTTTTCTTCTTCGGGTATTTTGGGGGCTTGAGGGAAGCTCAAAGTATTTGGGTTTTTTGAAAATTAGTGAACTGGGAATGATTTTTTTCCCCTATAAAAACTGGAATTTGCAGTTCGTATTTTGCAAGCTTTCTCCAAGCTTTCTCCAAGCTTAAGTGGGGGTTTGGCTAATTTTGTTCATAATTGTCTATAAGAGCACTTCTCTTTAGTTTGAACTTTTGATCTGAAATTGCTTCAAGTAGTCAGCTGAGGATAGTGTAAGTGTTTAGAGCCCTATTTTATTTGCATAAGTTAGTTTGTTTTTGCACAAGTTATGATTGCTTGGCAGTGCATTAATGCAAAGTTTCTTGTACTTTAATGGTTGAGTTTTACTTCCACATGAGAACTTTTGTTGTTTGAAGTTTGAACTATGTAAGCTTTTCAATACTATAAAATTCTTTCTCCCTATTTCTCTTTCCTGGACATCCATTAGTCATTTCAGGAAGTTGATAAAGTTCAAAAGTTAGCTACTTTTTTCCCTGTTACTTGCCTAATGATGACTACTCATGTGGCATCTGGGGCATCATTTGAAGACGACTTGTTTTCAATCCAAGAATGTTGTTCTTTGTGTGGTTTCTCTTCAATCATGTAATACGGCCATTGGGATGATTTTTTAATCTTTTTGAAAATTACTTCATCTGATCGTAAGTTTTCACTGGGATATTCATTTTGTTTTTGTTTTTTAGTATGATTTAGTATGATGTTACACATAGAGCCTTTCCCTTGATGGGCTGTTTCAATGTCATTGTTGCAGATACAAATGGCTCTGGAAGTCACCCAAATTCTCTTGAATGCACAAGCAGTAGATGCAACTCTGCGTCAGAATGCAGAAGACAGCCTAAAACAGTTTCAAGAGCAAAACCTTCCCAGTTTTTTGCTCTCTCTCGCTGGGGAATTGGCTAATGATGATAAACCTGTTGAGAGTCGAAAATTAGCTGGTTTGATCTTGAAAAATGCCTTGGATGCCAAAGAACAGCACAGGAAGTTTGAGCTTGTACAAAGATGGTTGTCTTTGGACTCGTCTGTTAAGGCCCAAATCAAAGCATGCTTGTTAAAGACCCTCTCTTCACCTGCTTATGAGGCTCGGTCAACTGCATCACAAGTTATTGCAAAGTTGGCTGGTATTGAGCTGCCGCATAAGCAATGGCCTGAACTTGTAGGATCTCTCTTGTCAAATATTCAGCAACTTCCAGCTCATACCAAGCAGGCCACCCTCGAAGCACTTGGGTACATTTGTGAGGAAGTCTCCCCAGACTGTGTGGAACAAGATCATGTAAATAAGATACTTACAGCTGTTGTCCAGGGTATGAATACATCTGAGAGTAGCAATGACGTCAGGCTTGCTGCTACTCGAGCTTTATATAATGCTCTAGGATTTGCTCAGGCGAATTTCTCCAATGATATGGAACGTGACTACATAATGAGAGTTGCTTGTGAGGCCACCCAGTCTCAAGATGAGAGGATCCGACAGGCAGCTTTTGAGTGTTTGGTTGCCATATCTTCAACCTACTACGAGAAATTGGCTCCTTATATTCATGATATTTTCAACATCACTGCAAAAGCTGTGAAGGAAGATGAGGAACCTGTTGGTCTTCAAGCAATTGAGTTCTGGAGTTCAATCTGTGATGAGGAGATTGATATACTAGAGGAATATGGTGGTGATTATAGTGGTGATTCTGATATTCCTTGCTTTTACTTTATTAAGCAGGCACTCCCTGTACTTGTTCCCATGCTGTTGGAGACATTGCTTAAGCAGGAAGAGGATCAGGATCAGGATGAAGGAGCCTGGAATATTGCAATGGCTGGGGGAACATGCTTAGGTTTGGTTGCACGGACTGTTGGAGATGATATTGTCCCACTGGTTATGCCGTTCATTGAAGAGAATATTACAAAACCAGATTGGAGGCAGAGGGAGGCAGCCACTTATGCCTTTGGTTCCATTCTGGAAGGTCCGTCTCCTGACAAGCTCATACCCCTTGTCAACGTTGCTTTGAACTTCATGCTCAGCGCCTTGATGAGAGATCCAAATAACCATGTGAAGGACACTACAGCATGGACTCTTGGGAGAATGTTTGAATTTCTTCATGGATCTACTTTGGATACGCCCATAATTACCCAGGCCAATTGCCAACAGATTATTACTGTTCTGCTTCAGAGCATGAAAGATGTTCCTAATGTTGCTGAGAAAGCCTGTGGCGCTCTTTATTTCTTGGCCCAAGGTTACGAGGACATGGAGCCATCCTCCTCACCCTTAACTCCATATTTTCAGGACATTGTTCAGGCTCTCCTCACAGTGACTCACCGAGAAGATGCTGGAGAATCACGCCTTCGAACTGCAGCCTATGAAACTTTAAATGAAGTTGTGAGGTGCTCTACTGATGAGACAGCCCCAATGGTGATGCAGCTGGTTCCTCTCATCATGATGGAGCTCCACCAGACTCTTGAGGGCACAAAGCTTTCAACTGATGAGAGGGAGAAACAGAATGAGTTACAGGGCCTTCTTTGTGGTTGCTTGCAGGTCATAATACAGAAATTAGGTTCAGCAGAACAAACAAAATTTGCATTCATGCAATATGCTGACCAGATGATGGGCCTTTTCTTGAGAGTATTTGCCTGTAGAAGTGCCACGGCTCATGAAGAGGCTCTACTTGCAATTGGAGCTCTTGCGTATGCTGCAGGATCTGATTTCGCAAAATACATGCCAGAGTTTTATAAATATTTAGAGTTGGGTCTCCAAAATTTTGAGGATTACCAGGTTTGTGCAATCGCGGTTGGTGTAGTGGGGGATATATGCAGGGCTCTTGAGGATAAAATATTGCCTTACTGTGATGGCATTATGACCCAACTCCTCAAGGACTTGTCAAGCAACCAATTGCACCGATCAGTGAAACCCCCCATTTTTTCATGCTTTGGTGACATTGCTTTGGCAATAGGGGAGAACTTTGAGAAGTATTTGATGTACGCCATGCCCATGCTTCAGAGTGCAGCTGAGCTATCAGTCCATACATCAGGTGCAGATGATGACTTGATAGAGTACACTAATTCCCTGAGAAATGGAATCCTGGAGGCCTACTCAGGAATCTTTCAAGGTTTTAAGGGCTCTGCGAAGACTCAGCTATTAATGCCTTATGCACCTCACATTCTTCAGTTCTTAGATGGTTTATATATGGAGAAAGACATGTATGCTTTACTGAAACCATGCTTTCTTGTTTTTCTATATATATGTTCCATTTTTTTGTTTCGTATTTATATGGAAGTTTCTAAATTGTATTTATTTTCTCTTAGGGATGACGTGGTGTCTAAGACGGCAATTGGTGTTCTTGGAGATCTAGCTGATACTTTGGGTAGTAATGCTGGTCCCTTGATCCAGCAATCTGTGTCAAGCAAGGACTTCCTGAATGAATGTTTATCGTCAGACGATCATTTGGTCAAGGAATCTGCCGAATGGGCCAAGTTGGCCATCAGTCGAGCCATTTCATTTTGAGGGACACAGCTTGTCCGTGTATTCTAGTCCTTGCATGCATTTGGGTGTGTTGAGTCGGGAACTGGGATTGCATACCATGAGTCAGGTCATCACCATTTTTGGCCACCAATGTTCGGGTCGCTGGGCTGTCGGTATATCGCAACAGCAACATGGGGTCGGGGTTTATTATTTGTTTATTTTCTTTCTTTTGATCTTTTTTCTGGTCGTCTGGTTGCCATGGTGGAAGTCGGCGGTGATGATGACCCATATAGTCTTTCTGCTAACTTAGCAGAAATAAATGCACTTTTTGTTTACATATGAAAATCAAGTTTATTGGTGTGGGAGGGAGTAAGATAGTAGACCCCATGAATGGTGCTGAAGATTTGGTGGATGGTAAGCGGGCAATAGGTGGATGGTGCTGAAGATTTGATGCAGGATTCGGGGGAGCGGGAGCGTGGAGCTTTAGCATTGGCGGTAAAAGTCTGCATTTTTTGGGAGGTTAAATATTCTCATCTAGCCTTTCATTTTTTTCTTCACTTCCTTCTTCCCATCACCAGAATTTGGTGTTTTTGCATTGTTACAGGTCAGTTGTTACTATTACAGATCAGAGTCAAGTCTTGTACTCATTTTGTATACATTTGGGATCATCATCATCATGCATTAGTCATATTTTTCATCATCATTATATTCAATATAGTTTTTGTTATTGTACATTCTAAATTCAAAGCTATGCTTGTCTCTCTGTCTGAAATGCTGATCTTGAGAGATGTGCATTGCCCAGGAACCTGCTCTTCTGGCATTTGCTGTATGTGATGTGAGAATGTTTTGTAGCTTTGGTTGGTGCATTGTATGCTTGCTAATTATGTTTTCTGATTTCATGCCAGCAACTACTTTAGCTATTTGGGACATCACAGCTCTGCTTGTTGGCTTTTTTGAGAGTTGGTACATATATTAGGAAAAGCATGTTCAAAAGACCTGTTGATTCAATTAGCAAATCATAATCCTACTATTTATTAAAGCAGTTTCATCTTCCATATTGGTGTTCAAAATTAGCTATCTATTTCAGTCAAACTTTTAGCTGATGTCGCTAGGGCTGACAATTTGTGCGTGTTTGTTTTGTTCTATGTAGATTAATATGAACAGTTGAAATCCCGAGGACAAACATGTTCATTACGACCTAACACAAAATGATAAAATATCTAAATTTACACTGTTTGACACGATTGTTAGCGACTATACTGAAAATGGTAAGAAATAATAAAGACTAGTAAGAGTTCGTGTGTTAAGTTTACAACTCCTAAGTGTGTGTGTTGGGTGTGTCATGTGTTTTGTGCATGATTTAATCTTAACATGAACACGACTCAATCACAACATTAGTGAGCTCAAACACGCTTATTTAGCGTCGTGTCGCTTGTTGAGGCGTATTGTCTTCTCTAGTCGTGACTCACTCAAACTTATAATGAGTAGATGCCACATTATGAAATAACATTAATAGTTGTCCTAATGAATTTTTGGGCATAAAGCGTCCGTCTACATCTATTTTATTTGTCTTGACCGAGGTTTATCTACTAAGAGCATCTCCAATGTTTAATATATTTTTGGGGTGCTAAAGATGAGAGAGAGTGTGCCACATCCTTAACAACTTCTACACATAAGACAATGATTGCATTTAATAATGAAATAAATATTTAATGTAAATTGTGTTATTATATTTATGTTGAGAAAAATAAATTAAAGATAAATAAATTTTGATAAATAAAAACATTAGATAACAAAATAAATATTTTAATTAAGGGAAATTTGCGTACATAAAATAATATTGAATAACAAAATTAATCTAAACTTGATTTTCTCCAAATCGTTCCCATATATGTTCAA
>JAYMSZ010003792.1:0-10172 GCA_036897665.1 Pelargonium citronellum | reverse complement strand
CCCTCCGCTACCCCCCATTGGCCCCCCGTGCCCACCGCCAAGGCCCGCCTCTGAAGTTATCGATGACATCCAACGTCGCTTAGCAGCACCGAGAGTCATTGCGCATGCCAAAGAAAACCATTGACATCTCACAAGTCTCGAACCCTTAGGATGCTACCTCGCATGGTAGAGGCGTATAGGTCTTCGTCGTACGTTCCCGAGTATAAGGATCATACGGAAGCATATTGACTCGCCCAGCGCACTCGCACGACGCGTCCGTAGAGCAAGGCGCGATTCACAAGACTTGAAACTCCAAGACGCTACCCCGCATGGTAGAGGTTCCTTAGGGTGTCGTCGTACGCTCCCGAGCATATGGATCATACGTGAACTGTCGGCCATGCCCGACGCCCACGCAGCGCACCCGTAAGTCAAGGCTTCAAGGCCTTCGCCGTACATTCTCGGCTCACAGGACAAATGAAAATGGTCGGTCTTTGCCCAACAAGCGCACAACGCGCTAGCCTTCCAAGGCTCCAAGCCACCCAAGTGGGACCCACTTCGATTCCGACAAATCACACGATGACACGTGGCACCAATTTGGGGTTAGTATATATACCCTCTCCTAGTAAGAGAGAGGGATGACTCATTCTCACATATTCATTTTCTCTCTATAGCTTTCTCTCTCTAAAATGCTCTCTACGAGCTTCGTGGTTAACCGCCGAGATCTTACTCTCACGCTTGAGGCGGCGTCCCGGAACCTTCACCGCGGGTCATCGTTCTTTGGTGTGTTTGTCATCGCATGTGACAGGTTGACAAACATCCAACGGATTTGACCAACGGACAACCAAGCTAGAGTGGACGACGACCAACATAAGACTTAAAAAATATTACACTTAGGAAAATTCCATAGCATACGTGGACAAGAAGACTAGACATCTAGTGTGTTTGCTTTGACCCGAGTCAAACAGGCGCATCATTAATTTTCTATTACAATGAATAAAGTATTGCTTGCTAATAAATAAATAATAAATAAATAAAAGATGAAACGATATCGTTTCATATTTTCCGGATAGGAACGCCAAAACGACACTGTTTTGGGCGTGATTTGTTGAGAAAAAAATAAAATGTTTTTTTGTTCCATCTATTACATCAAAACTGGATAGGAATGCCAAAACGACATTGTTTTGAAGGTTAACATGTACTAAAATCTTTAGTAACGTGATGATGATGTGTCACTCTAAGCTGACGTGTCACTCTAAGTTGACGTGTCACATTAAAATGGGCTACAACCGTTAACGTGTGTTTAATTCACATAAAATATTGGAGTTTAAGAGTTGAAATTATGTTAAATTCTAATTGACTAAAGCCAAATAAGTGTAAATCCAGAAGAGGCAAAATCATTTATCCCGATGAACTAGTACTAAGAATTTGATAACACAATAGATGTAAGTAGATCCTGAATTTATGGCAGCTGAACCAAACAAACAAATCAGGGTTTGTATATTATATTATTTGTGATTGAATGAGATGAGATGGAAAAGATGTTGATGCCACAATCTGCCCCATACTGCTACAACTCTCTAAATAAGACAGTTTGAGACTTATACTAACATATATAATTTGAATTGTGCATTTTCTTCTTTGTTAATTAATTAATTTACTTCACTATATACAAATTTACCATAGTGGTCGTTCAACTATACGACTTTCTTTTAATTCAGTCACCTAACTAATTAAAAATTATATGTATGTAACTGATTAACTCGGGACTTGGGCTAAAACACAAACTTAGGGCCATAAAAATTAGAAGAAGAAAAATTGTGATTAAACTGAAATTTTAAAACCGAAAATGAAAATTAGTAGTTTATTGGTGATCACATTTATATAAAATAAAATTCAAACATAAATTTGTATATAATATAAAAATTAATGTGAGAAACTGGCAATGCAATAGAATTGGTCAAAAAAATAAGATAAATTAGAGCATTTGGTAAACATCATACACTCTCAAATAGAGAATCAATATTATTACGTGTGTATTTTATTCTTTTCTATTTTCTTCGGTCTCATCAATAGAAATAAACGTTTTTATTTATTGAAGAGCTAAATAAATGTTTCCAGTTGAATTATTAATACAAATATACAAGGAAATTGACCTTCGGCGACGGCTGGTTACCGTCGCCAATACACATGCCCAGTCGCCAAAAACTATAAATCGGCCGTCACTAAAAAACGCGTCGCGGAAAGTTCTTGCACTGCGACGAATGCATATTGTCGCGGAAAAAGAGTGACAAAAAAGCTGTCGCCCATAGTGCATGCGTTTTGGTAGACAATCGCTTAAAGAATGACACTTTCTGTGACAGGTTATCCGTCGCGGAAAGTGTTACACCTTAAACGACAGCTAGTTTGTCACCCATACACCTGTGCTTTGGTGATTCATAGCTTCCAAGATGCAGCAAATAGTCAGCAAGAGTTGAATTGGAAACAAACAGTGGACCTCTCTCATGTGCAATCAGGACTACTGCCAACCCAAAAGAAACAATTCCCTGCACCAATTGTTATATATAAGATGGATTTGCATGGTTCTTTCATATATACTAACTGAATATAAACTGATAAATGTGGGGCATACAAGTACAACTCATTCAACTTGTACAGCTTGAAGTTCATTTCTCATACATATCTAATAAAGAAATTTCAGTGAAACAAAAGTTGCCTAATGCTTGATGATGCAAGCTTGATCATCTCCATCATCTATGTCTGTTAAGGTTTAGAGAGTAGAATTTGGAAAATATAGAGAAAAGGAATCAAATAATGTTTGAGACCTCTTTAATGTTCAATCTCTTGCCAAATTCTAACACTCCTAGCTAATAAAACTAAAATGAGATGTAAAAACAAACAAAGCAATTATTCACACAAAGAAATACCAGATTAACAAATCCATAATCTCAAAAACAGTACCTATACACTGGATGTTATGAAGATACATTCCACATCTTAAAATTCTAAAGCTTTTCATGTGACACTAGTCATCCAACAACAGAAGGACCAGATATGAAGAAATCTAATTCTTAGGACGGTTCCTGTCCCTAACATATCTAATTCTTAGGATGGATCTAGAACAGGACAACAACAACACAATCATCAAGCAGCTGAAACCATCATTAGTAAGTAATTTAATTATTAGTACGTACCAGAGGGGAAGAAGGCCACCATTTGAATCCAAAAGGTTGAGGATCTGCACTTGCGGGTCTCTTTGGGAAAGCCAACCCAAAATGTTGTCAGGGCTTCCAGAAACAAAACCATCCATAATTGCAGTAAGTTACAGAACAAAATGTTACCTAGCTATGGTTTAAGGCTTAAGCTAGATTATTATATATTTAGTAACAAAATTGATATTTCAAGCTTAAGACCATCAAAATTCAATACAATAGAATAGGCCCTGAACACGAACCTTAGAACTTGATAGGGTTGATCAGTTTCACTCTTTGCCTGCCAAGAGCTCTTTGGAGAAACTGCAAATTAATGTTGTGTGTATATTGGAGAGTCATGAGTTTAAAAAGAGTGAATATATATAGAGGGCTAACATGATATGAATATTATTACCTCTTGGTTATGCAGGCTTTTTTCGATTTCATGGAACTGGTTACACTGTTAGTTGTGTTGTCTACTGCCTTGTGATAATCTTGTTTCCTCTGGCTCCTAAGCCCTATAGGCAACTCAGCATTTCACTCATAGCTTATTTGTGGAGCCATCCAATCAGATTTGGTAATATATAAAACACACACCTTAATGAAGTATTGAAGCATACACACATCTTATCACAACTTTGACTCCGCTTTTAAAAAATTAGAGCTAGCATACTACAACTCTGGATTTGAAAGACAGATAAATCACAATCACTAGCAGTAAAGCATAAACAACTAACCTCATTTGTTTGTGAATGGAACATAACTAAAGCAGCAAGCCCAGAAAACACATATCTGGCTACTACTTTATCAGATATAGAGTGCTCCGAGGAGCCCTTCATCATTATTGTTCCAGCCATTCTCCTATAGAATAAAGAGCAAAATGTCACAATCGAATCACAAAGTAAATGGTTGAGAGACAATGAAAACAAACTTTGAGCTTCATCTGTGCTAAGTAAAAAATACCAGAGAGAGTTACAATCCATTGTCACATCATATAATACAAATATCCGGCTCCATTTGAGCAATATATGAATGGAAGTCACTAAATTTTGAGTACAATCAGGTTTAGATTCTCATCTCAGCTTTCTACTAACAAAGACTAATCAAAACCATATACAAACATATATATTTAGAGATGCAACTTCATAATGAAATCAGAACTCTAACTCATTTCAGACTTAGAATTAATCAGATTACATTCAACTATTGGAGTTGAACAAACTAGTAAGGACTTCATACCTTATAAACAAACAATGAATTGAACTCCATTTGAGACCGGTTCTTGAATAATGTATAAAATCTAATTAGGCTTAATTAAGTTTATCCTAATTTTCAGCATAACTGCAAAATGTTCTCATAAGTGCAAAACATAAGTAGCTTCAATTTAAGCAATGAAGTTCCAAATCAAATTTGATAAACAAAAGTTCATCATTCCAAATTCATTGAAATACCAGACTAAAAAGATTAAAACAACTATTAGGACATCAATCCAATAAAGTCAGGAAGAGATCAATGCAAAAATCAAAACTATGGCAATACAACATTGAAAGTAAATATAACTGAAGAGTGAGATTACAAAATGTTTACCTCAGGAAAAATCCTAAGTTAAGAACCGAATTGAAGCACCAAATTTAAGAACTGAAGAGAGAGATTAGAATTTCAGAACTGAGTGATATAAGAATTACAGATTTAGGGGATCAAAATTAAATACAAATTCTTAGGTTAAGTTGATAGTGCTTACAGTGTGTGTACGAAGAACAACTCAGCCAATGAGATCAGCCACTCTGATAGATGAGCTATGTTTTGAAGTAAACAACATAGTCATCATCGGACTCAATCTTCGCCGGCACCGGAGAGACAAATCTCTGGACTGTGTCGTGATCTTCCTGAGCACCGACTCAGAAGGAGAAAACTGAGGAGCACCATAAGTTCCGTTCTCGTCCGCCCTGCTTACAGTATATACTACAAAATTGGGTCCTCCTTGAATTAGGGGGCCGTGCAATTGCACCTCTCGCACACCCCTATCTATCGCCTTGGATATAAAGCATACGAATAACCCACAAACATAAAAGTACCTTAAATTTCATGTTTTCTCTATTCTAGGAGTTAATTTTAACATATACTTCTATCATGTCATCACATATAGGTTAATTATATGCGTGTTGTTTGTCTTAGAAGGAATTCTCAGGGGATGAAATTATTCTCGCTAATTTTTTATTGCACATACTATTTTTGTCATACAACATGAAAGAGGATATCGTTTTTGAGCCACCTGTAACGATTATTCCTTCTTATAGTTGTGTTATCTAATTAGAGTGATGGCAACGAGATTTGAACTGGTAACTTTTAAATCAACGACACTCTAATACCATGTGAAAAACGTATATTTGAATTACGATAAATCGGATACCACATATGTAATGTATAAGCTAGTATAAGTGCACAATAAGAAAACAAATACAAAATATTCACAATTTCTAAAATTTTGCTAGCAAAATGAATTATTTTTATTGATTTGGAATAGGTTTTATTTGATTTTGAGTTAATTGACTTGATCTTGAATGAAAAATTATGCTTATTTTAGAGAATGAACTAGATTGGGCCTAAAAGAAGTGATACTGGGCCAAGGCCCATACCTTCCAGGACATTATCCCAATTCCCAACTGAGATGAGAAAATCATAAAAGGAACTCTTCATTTTCCTTTGCAGCAGAGCAACATGTAAATACAAGTATCATTGTCAGTTCTTGTACAAAATAGAACTCACAATGACAAGTTAGAGATCTAAAAAGAACTACACATGATTGGCTACTGTTTCCCGGCACCAGCACCGGCATATTCTCTTAAGACTAACTCCACCTCTTCCACGACCCCGAGTCTCCGTAACCACCCAGCTAGCATTCCCGAAGCTTCCTTCCCCACCATAATGCCATCTCTCTCCAACTCTATCAAAAATTCCAATGCTCTGTTGAGCTTATTCTCTTTCTCATACGCAGCCAACATCACGGCTACACATTTGTCACTCGGGTCCAGACCAGCCCTTCTCATGTTTAGGAAAGCACGATATGCCTCTTCACTGCGTCCCATCGTTCCGTACGCATTTATAAGGAGGCAGCACAGTTTCACATCAGGAGAAATACCTGCTAGCTGAATTGCATTGAACACCCGTTGAGCTCCCTCAGCATCACCGACCATGGAATATGCTCGTAACAAAGCCTTGTAAATCTCTCTTCCTGCATAAACTTGGAGGGCATCCATTTCTTTTGTTAAGATCTCTCCTTGGTGAGGCTTTCCAGCTCTGATATAGGCCATGATCATTGCACCATACGATCTTTTGTCTAAGGGTTTTCCAAGCAATTTAATCTCTTCAAAAGTTTCTTCGGCTTGATTGAGATCTCCAGTCTTGCTGTACATGTTAATCATGGCCGTTAAGGTTACCTGATCAGCGACAAAGCCTCTACTTTTCAGTGCATTGAAAGTATTCTCAGCATCTCTAATCCTGCTCTGCTTTCCGTAACTATCAATCAGTTTGGTGTAGTCACGAACATTGGCTTCGAAAGATTCTTCTGAGAGGGCATGTTCAGCAACCTAATAAAGTTGCAAAGAGCCAACCTTACAGTTCAGTAAATGGAATGTGTTTGAATCTAATATGTATCTTGCAAGTTCAGACAATCATATATTAATGTGTCTAACAAAAATACATACACTGTTGAAATAACTCTAGATCATTATTTTTATTTTTGTTACTATTTTGAATTCAGTATTCAATTGTTGTGAACTAATTTGCTGAATTAGAGCACAGAAATCAATAAACATCCTAGCAAAAGCCAATCCAGTTGCCATGAGATCAAGACCATCTTTTCAAATGGTGATTGACAATGAATGCTCGTGAAGAAGATAAGAGATATTCCCAATGCCAAAAAAGTTTCAAACTGGTAATCAAATGTACATTTGATCCACATTCGTGTACAAATAAGAAATTCATCAATGGGAAAGAATCATGACCCCTCATAAGATGAAAAAGGTCTAAGGTGCTTGTTTAGTAGCACCAAAAGGCAGAAGTTAACAATAAAAGAAACCAATGCCGATTTCATATAATAAAAGAAACCAATTCCGATTTCATATCCCTCCCTCCTATATGTTGTTTGGTTAACAGTAGGACAACTGTTAGCAGGCATATTTTGCGTGATAGGATTAGCCCTGAGCTTTACTTGACTTGAACTTTTTTGGGCTTTCTAAACAGAGAATGGCCATTTCCAGAAATGTTTTTGCTCCTCCCAGTCTTTAAGAAGGAGATGTCCTACACTCCTACAAGGCTCTAAATCATCAGAGGATATTGACTATATTTATTTTTCAAAAAGGCCTTCAAAACATTGCATGTAATATGTTTATTTTATTTAAGCTAGTATAGATAGCCATAGTGCCATACATTCAATATATTAGTAAAGTCTATATGCACTATACTTGAATAAACCCAGTCATATTATTGAATATTCATTAGTGTAAAATATCAAACATTGATTCACATCTAAGCATAACAAGGAGATTAAGAGTTTATAACTATCCTTCGTGTGAAGCAGAAAAATAAGATCTGCTACAGATACTTTTAAATCATGTCTAACAAGTTTACAACAATGACAAACATACGTA
Organism: Pelargonium citronellum; assembly: GCA_036897665.1. Lineage (NCBI taxonomy): Eukaryota > Viridiplantae > Streptophyta > Magnoliopsida > Geraniales > Geraniaceae > Pelargonium > Pelargonium citronellum. Next base: position 2,356 of record JAYMSZ010003792.1, on the reverse strand, counting down.
TGGACTATGGACACGGGGTTTATATGCGCACTGTTTTAAGGTCAAGCAGTTTAGGCAAATAATCCCCAATTCCACTCCTACAAGCCCACAACCAATGGATAAGCCCTGTAAAAAATGACCCTTCACAAGTGGAAACCATAGAAGTGGCAAACTTTCCATCTAAACATGAAATGGGAGCAAGCAAATTTATCAGACTGTAGCAAAAGAAGTAAAGTTGCAATTAAGTGAAACAGCAAGGAAAATGTTTGTCCATTTTCATCCTACCGAGCTCTCAGTTTCTCATAATATATGCTCATTGTAGGAAAGTTGAGTAAACAGCAGATTTGTTATGGTCATAAACACTACTATGTCTCTGAAAACCCAATTTTTAGAAGAAACCCACCTTCTTGAATATTAGAGAGAAAACAAGAGTAGAAACCGTATAATAAAAATAAAAAAATAAAACAAAAACAGAAACAGAGAAGAAATAACTTGGTTAAAGGGCAGAAGGAGACTGACTATACACAAAATGATTATCCTACTCAAACAATTTAGACTATTTGACCTTACAGCAATACAGGCAAGGTTAAACAAATATCATAACTCTTTGATACTATCTAGTAGGTTGAGATAATACTATACGATCACCTAGAAACTAATAGTTCTCAGTTTGCACCCCCAAGATCTCTAGCGGCCAAAAATTCACCAATATTATACCTTCATGGGGCTGCCTTTCCATTCCCTTCGCAAAATGAATCTAAACAAAATGGGTAGGGGGTAGCAAATTAGGAATGCTACAAGAAATGGGTGCAGAAGAACACACCCTTATACGCTATGAGAACAGGCATAACTAACAATATTAATTACCAGTATGCATAAAACTGCAACGAACCTAAATTTTGAAATTGAGTATTCCTTGAACAGAGAAGTTTTGGTGTGCATGTGTAAGGGTGGTACCTCCGAATTGATGAAAATGCTTCTTGCTTGTCCAAAACTATAATATGAAGTAAATGACTAGAACTGGAGTAAGACCTTGTGAACGGGGTTAATAATTATCCAAAAAAATTATAAGCAATGATCGAAAATGAAGAACTACAGTGAGTTACAACCATTTAGTGCAAATTACTCACTTTTATGTAAGCATAGGCTAATATTTACTCTAGTCAAATTCATTGGAACTTAAGATTCACATCCACAAACATTTATGCACTAGAGAGCAATTAAATTAGCAATAGCAGATAATGCAAAAGCACCAAATGTACCATAAATAAACTTTAAAAAAATGAGCCATTTCAAGGAAGCTTGAACAAACAAAAAGTGATACAATTACAACAAAGGCTGAAACTTTAAATGAACCAAAAATAAACAAATAATACCTGTAGATGCAGCGGATGATCCAATCTGCACAATTCTTTAAGAACCGCAAGCCACTCAGCTCTAATGGGTTTCATAATCCTCACCCAAGCAGACAAAATATCAGACAAAGTGAATTCTTTTTGGGAAGAGAAGCAAATAAGCTGTCTCATGAGGGATTTACAGCGTTTGGTCATCTTGGGTGGGAGTTGAGAGATGGCTTGCTTCTGAGATTCTGTGAGAGTATCAGAAGGACCAATCTCAACCCACCTAAACCTAGGCTTTGCTTCTCCATTTTCTCTCTCACCCACAGTACCACAAGCTAAACCCAAACCCAAACCCAGTTGAAAGTAATTTGTGGGTTTGGAGAACCAAGTGTTTCCCCAAATAAGAGGCTGCTTATTTCTCATTGGGATTTGATTGTAGCCATAGATAAACATGCTACAAGCAAGGGATTGGGTACCCATCAGAGCAACAGAAGTCCCGAACAGATTTGACAAAAATATTGTATGAAAAAACTAACCTGTTCCCCAGCAAAATCAAAATCAATACTCCATTGGATCAAAATTGGCAGCTCAAGTATCTGAGGAAGCAGCAGCAACCTCAAATCAGTATAAGAAGTAAAAACAGGTGTGAGAAGCTAATTCTCCAGTAAGTGCTTGTTTGGTAACACTTCTTAGAAGCTAGAAGTGGCTTCCAACAACTTCTAAAAGCTATAATTGTTTGCTAACAAAAGTTAAGAGAATCACTTTTAAATCAAAATACAAAAAATATTAATTCAAAATTATTTTTTAAAATGACTAAAATATACATGATTATAAAATGTAAAAAAATCACTATAACTCATCTAGTAAGAACATAGTTGGAATATGAATAATTCTCTCTCTACTTCTCATGGCATAAGCCAAAAAAAATTGCTTCTTACAACTTCATCATCATTACACAAGTCATCCAAAAGCTAGGTGGAAGCAAATAATGTGTCTAATTTTTGCTTATGTCATTTGCTTATGTGGCACTATTTCAT
>JAYMSZ010003791.1:0-10173 GCA_036897665.1 Pelargonium citronellum | reverse complement strand
TCTCGTGGGGGGCTTCTGGTTTGGTCGCCTTCGGTGCCCAAAACGCCGTCGCCGTTTTCTGTTCGGAGGTTGCTTCTCTTTCTTCAATTCTTTTCAAAACCATTTGATATTTCAGATCAAAATCACAACTTTCCTTTTTTTCCCTTTCTCAGACTGCGCAGATTTTGACTACGCTTCCAGGGCACAAATCAGCTGTGAACTGCACCCAGTGGCTTCCTAGCAGCAAGTTCGCTTTTAGAGGGACATTCCTTTTTTGTTTGTTTTTGTAATTAGAAGTGAAGAGGAACAATAATACTTAAATTTAGCATTTTCATGTGGATTGTAAAACGTTTGAACACTCTGATAAGAAGAGTCCATATGTTTTCTTTGACAAGCAGAATGTTTTTTGTTAATATTTTCTTACTGGATTTCTGAGAGTGTGTTTTACTTTTTATTTTATAACTTAATAGCAAAACAGTTGGAGCAGCATTACCTGCTTTCTGGAGATGCTGATGGTGTCATTATTTTATGGGAATTTTCACTTGCTGACAGACAGGTACTTAGCAAGGACTCGTTTACTGCTTCGTTGTACATTTTCCTGCTGCTTCCATGATTGTTAAGTTATTGTTATTGGGATTTTGGATTTATGGGAATTTTCACTTGTTAAATTCTTCTTACTAGACACTAGTACTCCCTGAAATCTATGATCTACTGAATGTTATGTCTAACATTTCATTGTACTATCTTCGTTTGGCCCTTTTGCAGTGGAGGCATGTTTTGCAAGTACCAGAATCCCATAAAAAAGGTGTTACTTGCATTTCTGGTATTATGGTTTCCCATACCGATGCAATATTTGCATCTACTTCTTCAGATGGTACAGTACGCTTATGGGAATTGGCCCTTCCTTCAACTACTGGAGGTGAGTCAAATCACTGATTTATATATTAAGACTATCTAGCTGTTACGAATTTATACTCAAGTACTATACGCGGTAATGTATTGTCTGCTTGCTACCTACATCACAAAAATTGGGATTTGACACAGTTCTATTATACTTGTTCCATAATACCACACTTTAAATTATGCTTTTAGTTTATTCAGTAGTCATATTGGTTTAAATAAATTAATTACAATTCAGTTTGCGAAGTGCTTCTCCAGTTCAGGACTAGAAAGTTTTCACATAGAATACACCTAAAACCTAACCTTATTTATTCTAAACCAGTGAGTTAATTTTTTTATGGTCGTACCACAAAATCTGATGATATGCATCGAAATTAGCAACTAAGTTCAAATGAAACTGTTAGTTACTTCATGGTTTTCGGGTGATATTCTATTGAATTCATTTCCTTAAACTAAGTAGGCCTTTAGTCAAAATATAATAGTTTTCTTACTTAAAACTCCTTGGTAGTCATGTTAAGATGCATGGTGGCCTGATTATGGTAGTTACACAATACAGAACAAGTGATAAGCTTACAGTTATAAGTGACCGGAGAATCTGTACATCAGCACTCAGTATTATGAGGGAACCCATCTCCCCCCCCCCTTTTTTTTTTCTTCAATATTCGGGAAATTTGATGATCATGATGCCTCAACCTTTAACCTGGCAGAACTCTGGTCCTGTTTCCTAATTTTCTCACTTGTACAGCCTGATGTTTAATCGCCTCTAGTTCTAGGTTTTGTTATATTAGATAGCATTTACAACTATTTTTTGAGGTCTTTATGTACACATACAATTTTTAATTTATATTTTCTATATAAGTGGCTTACAAGCTTACAAGATGTGAATATGATTGTAAGGTGGAATCCAGTGCCATTGTTTTGGTGGAAGTTTCACATCTTGGGCTTAATATGACTTTCTAGGTTGAATTTTGTTTGTCATTGATCTGAATTATTTGTGATTATTATGTGATGATCATACCTAGTGGCCCGATTACTTTTTCCATGAAATAAGTAATTAAACGTAGTTGTTTATCTATTGTAATTGAACACTCTGCTTTCTTGTGCTAGGTGACTGTAAACTCTCATGTTTGGACTCTCTCTTTGTTGGTTCAAAACCTATGGTGGCACTTTCATTAGCTGAATTGCCTGGGAATTCTGGGCATATGGTTCTAGCTATGGGGGGATTGGACAACAAAGTTTATCTTTACTGTGGGGAGAGGAAAGGAAAGGTATTTAACCTTGGAGCTCTACATCTTACAAATTCTTATGTATATATTGGAATGTAGTCCTTTTATCAAAAGTAATTTCAGCTATGTTAGTTTCTGTGTTCAGTTTGTTCGTGCTTGTGAGTTAAAAGGGCATTCAGATTGGATCCGAAGTTTGGACTTCTCATTACCTATATCCACAAATGGTGAGACAAACAGTCTTCTACTAGTTAGTTCATCCCAGGACAAAGGTATACGCATCTGGAAGATGGTTCTACGAGGTGCTACCAAGGATACATACATAAAAGAAATAGGCCTTGCATCTTATATCGAAGGTCCTATATTTGCAGCAGGGTCATACTCTTATCAGATATCTTTGGAATCTCTTCTAATTGGACATGAAGATTGGGTCTATTCTGTGCAGTGGCAACCCCCTTCAGCTACATCTGCTGAAGGCATTGGTTACCACCAACCTCAAAGCATCTTATCTTCATCTATGGACAAGACAATGATGATCTGGCAACCTGAAAGGACAACTGGTATCTGGATAAATGTGGTCACTGTTGGCGAATTGAGTCATTGTGCTTTAGGATTTTATGGTGGTCACTGGAGTGCAAATGGAAATTCAATTCTAGCTCATGGATATGGTGGATCCTTCCATCTATGGAAAAACATTGATGTTAACTTAGGTGATTGGAAGCCACAAAAAGTTCCTTCTGGGCACTTTGCAGCAGTGACAGATATTGCATGGGCGAGATCCGGCGAATACTTGCTGTCAGTCAGTCAAGACCAGGTATATCTTGCCCACACTTCAAATAGAAGGTTTTGTAAACATATTTACACAATCTTTCCATATTTCAGATGCATGTAAATTGTTTTCTTTCCGTTTAAAAAAAATTGCTGCTTTATTAAGAGAATGCTATTCTAGCTGAGTCATTGTGTTTCCTAGCCTTAGATTGTGGAGCAAATTGCTATCAGAAGTTTCCAGTAAAGACTAAAATGTGCAAAGTATGGTACTCTTTTGCAATAGAAAAGGAGGAAATGAAGTGTATGATATCACAGTTATCTTGTTACTTTATAGACACCATAAGTGCCATAATTTTTGTTGCAGACTACTCGTATTTCTGCTCCATGGCAAAGTGAAACTGCTGTTAGAGATGGGGAATCGTGGCATGAAATTTCCCGCCCTCAAGTTCATGGTCATGATATCAATTGTGTAACTATTATCCAAGGAAAAGGGAATCATCGGTTTGTCAGCGGAGCTGATGAGAAAGTTGCCAGAGTTTTTGAAGCTCCTTTGTCTTTTTTGAAGACATTGAATAATTCCGGTTCCGAGAAATCTAGCTTTCCTGAAGACCTCCAGGTAGATGTTCAGATTTTGGGTGCAAACATGTCTGCTCTTGGATTGTCGCAGAAACCTATTTATGTTAACGGTATCTCTCTCTCTCTCTCTCTCTCTCTCTCTCTCTCTCACACAGCATAAAATTTGGAACAAAACTTCGCATGTTGGTACCTATTTTCTGTATCTTTAGTTCTATGTGGAGTAGGGGTGTAGTAATTGTTTCTATGTGAGCCTGAAGTGAACCTCATCTTTTAATTATTATCTGGGATTGTGTTCGTGTGTTTGCTTTGCTAGTTTTGGAGATTTGGGAATGAGACTTTTGGGGTGAAAGGGATGGTTTACTGCATGTCAGACTCTAGATGTGGCTCCTTACAGCTCTCCTATCTAGCCCAGAACATATTACATTATCTTTTATCATTAATCTTAATAGGTATCCTCCCCTGTTTTGGTGCATGGCTTAAGGGTGGCATCGGTGTTATTGATGGCGCAAGGTGCAATCCTCTTTTGGAGCCATGGCGCTTGGTGCGACACAAGGCACAGACCTTTTGAAAACAAGGCTAAAGAATTTATTAAAAATAGAAGGAAAAAAATACTCTAGATATGTAAAAGTAACCATTCTAAAAAGCACTCTCCAAAGTCCAATGATAAAACTAATAATTTTAATAGTCATCATTCTTATGGTTGTTGGAGAGGAATGATATGAAACTGGAATACCAAAGTTTTTCTGCATGTAGCATGCATATTTCTGATTTCACTTACATTTTCAGTTTATTTTATGAACCAAAAAAGGCTCAATACATGACACATGAGCTTTTATCCAGAATAAAAAGGTCTCAAATATAACGTAACTTTATATATGGCGCATCTTGCTCCATGCGTTCCCATGAATGATGCAGCCCACCGCACCTTGGTCACTCAAGGCGATGAGCATGCATGACACCTGGCACAATGGTACATCATGTCGCTCACCAATAATAACTACGGGTAGCATCTGGCAAGTACAAGGTTCATCCATGTCCTCACTCTGTAGTAATAGGATTTTTTTAACACTTTGGTGGGTGAAAAAGGTCATCACTCATCAGCAAGTCACTCTTCCATGGGTCTGGACTTTTTATTTGTCAGGAGTAATCATTAGACTTGAAACATATGTTGCCATTCTGACATTGTGACATGTAAGTAAGGCACATCCAAGTCAGGATAAATACTCAAAAGGGAATGAAACTTTGTTTACTGGGACACTGGACATGACTTTTGCATTTAATATCATGTTTGATAGAAGTGAGTTTGATAGAAGTGAGTCACTATTTGGTCTGCAAAAGATGACTACCTTATTTAAGTCTTGCTTAAAAAGGCCACTACATAGATTTTTCGTTGCGTGATTTTATTTGGATCTCTCGATTGATTTCAGATTTCACATACAATGCTGATCATCATTGCCCAACTTGATTTTATTCGGATCTCCTATGTGGCATACATATAATTTTTTTTGTTTATTTTGTGCTGCTAGCTTATTTAGTCTCGAATTTACTATAGTTGTATAAAGTGTTTGGCTATGAATTGTCCATGTATCCAAAAGAGAAGATAACAAGCGCACTGAAATTTTGGTTACTCGATGTTTCAACTGGGTTTTCTGATGTACTGTTTCTGGTAATTTTCCCAATGGCTAGGCTAGTGAATTGTTTGCATGAAAAGTTAGGCGATATCCACACAGTTCTGAAGGTTCCCAGTCTATTTAAAAGAAAGCTTTGTAGTATTTATCTCTGCTAAACTGATTAGTGATTATAACAGGATGAACATGCGTTGTTATAGTTCTTTCCTTTTCATTGATATGAAGTTGTTTTGCTATGTTGGTTTAAATTTTAACGTTATTTATTAGGCATGACCCGCTTATTTCTGTGCTAGAATTGAGTTAGTGGCCATTTTCTTTTGCAGCTACCCGAGAGGCCTCAAACAGAAATGAAACTGATGGCCTAGATACCCTTGAAACTATTCCTGATGCAATTCCAGCTGTATTTACTGAACCTCCTATTGAAGATCAGTTGGCATGGCATACACTGTGGCCAGAATCGCACAAACTTTATGGACATGGAAACGAGCTGTTTTCTTTATGTTGTGACCATGGGGGGAAGCTTGTCGCTTCATCATGCAAGGTATAATTCTAATCAGAAAATATGCACTAACATCAGCTATATTGCCCTTATGCATGCAGCATGGTATACTTGAAGATCTGGAACAGGCAGTTATTTTTTTGGACGTATTCTGAGTTTTATACATGGGATGCCTGCATTATTTTTATGTAAAAATCATATGCTGCAATATTTTCAGGCACAATCAGCAACAGTTGCAGAAATATGGCTGTGGGAAGTGGGTTCTTGGAAGGCACTTGGTCGATTGCAGTCTCATACCTTAACAGTGACTCAGATGGAGTTTTCTCATGATGATAATTTACTTTTGGCAGTTTCAAGGGATCGGCAGTTCTCAGTTTTCATCATAAACAGGACAGGTATCGTTTTCGTTTGGAGCTTTAGTCTTACTAGGATTCTTATGAGCTATAACTTTCCTCTTCTTGATACCTACCCCCTTCTGGGCACCGGCATGCAAGGGTTCTAATCCTGTAAAGGAACACAATTAAGAACCTATGGAGAAGAAATTTAATATTTTATCGAGTGAAATGACTTGACCCCCTTTCAAAAGACCTTTATCTTGCTCGGTTTGTTTAAAACTTATAACTCGAAAAAGTGGTTTCTTTTGTTGTGTGTATTAGTTCCCTTGTTACACGTACTTCCTAATTGGCCATGTTCACAATAGAACAACAATGTATTGTTGGCATCTTATTATCAGTAAAGACTGTTCTATTGAGGAAAAAAAACAAACACATCATTGATTATTTACACTGTAAAAAAAAATAATCCAAAGGACTTAGATTGGTAGGTAGATATATAATTCTTCCTTTTCTTGCCGCTGAGATTGAGGGTAAACCATATTCAATAATCAGATCCTTGTTTTTAGAATGGTAAGGAGGTATTCAAAAGTGTTGGAAACTGTTATACTCCTTCCGTCACAAAATGATTGTCCACTTTTCATTTTTTGTGAAGATTAAGGACGATTTAGTTAGAGTTAGATTTTCCCTCTTGTACCCCATGTGCTCTTGCTGTAACAATTTAATGGGTTCTTACCAATATATCTTAAGAATATTGTTAGTAATTCATGTATAACTAACCTAAATAGAAAGTGGACACTTGTATTGGTAAACATTTTAAAAGAAAGTTTACAATTATTTTGGGATGAGGGCAGTATTTACACTACGAATCTCGATAAAATTTCCCAACTTAGGTAGAAGGAAATGATGTAGAGTTCCCAGAACATCAAGCATCACTGCTGTCACTAGACTCACTGCTACCTCTTCTTTCCTGTCCCGTCACTGCCATTTCTCGTTCATTTGACAGTACATTGTTATCTGATCTGCTCCTTGTGGTGGCATCATTCATTTATTACTATATATTGCCTCATCTAAATTGTTCATTGAGAATCAATATGTTCCCTGTAAGTCACTTTCTTGGAAAGTGTTTATAGATCGTTTTTTTTATTCGAAGAAAAGGAAATCATAAAACATTCATTTGGATTTTATGACCTTGTTGGATTATTATTTCTATTACTGTTGCTCAGTCTTGCGTGAATATTATTGTAATAAAATCTTATTAATTAAGTTTTCTCGTCAATTCTGTTTAGGTGAAGGTGATGTCAGTTACCAACTTCTAGCAAGGCAAGAAGCGCACAAAAGAATAATATGGACTTGCTCTTGGAATCCTTTTGGTCGCGAATTCGCAACAGGATCACGGGACAAGACAGTGAAAATCTGGGCAGTTGAGAAGGAATCTTCAGTCAAGCTGCTCATGACTTTGCCACAATTCAACAGTAGTGTCACGGCCCTATCTTGGCTTGGTACTGACCGCCAGAAAAACGAGGGACACCTTGCTGTTGGAATGGAAAGTGGACTCATTGAATTGTGGAGTCTTTCTATCAGAAAAAATGATGATAATGTCACAACAGCAGGTGCAGTTGCTGCTCCCATTGCACGTCTGGATCCACTCATGTGCCACGTTTCTGCAGTGAACCGCTTGGCATGGAAACATCCCGAGAAGGACGAAGATTGTAGGACCATGCAACTTGCGTCCTGTGGAGCTGATCATTGCGTGCGAGTGTTTGAAATGAATTCTGATTAATATTCCAAGGCACGAATGCAAGCTTAGTTCGTGGCCTGAAATTCCATTGGTAGATGGTTGTGTTCTCAAGAATGCCACCAAACTGGTGACACGCTTACCTCTTGCGCTGTGATATCTTGACAATCTCGCAAACTGTCAATGAAAGGTGGCAACTTGCGGAAGCTTGAGACAATAGAGCTGAAGTAATGGTAATGGAATTCAAATATGGCCAGTTATGGATTGTGACATTTATATAATATTTAAGAAAAGCTAAGAGAGAAACAGTAGGTGAACATGCATTATTGTTGTATTGTAAGTTTAGTCTTTTGAGGCTTTAGCAGGAAGCAAATTGCGACCAAGTCTCTGTTTCAAGATTGAATGTTGAATCAATCCTATTCCTATTTCTGGATATAATTGTGACAGAATAGAGTAGAGTCAGCTTTCTGCTCTCTTGTTCAAGGGAGGACAAGTTACAATCTGATCAATTATAGCTATCATATTGGACCAAAACGAAACACAGTGTACTATATATTTTATAAACTGCACGCTTCGCTCGAAAATTTAATGGGAGAGTGGTGTTATCGTTATTTTACTTGAAACCCAAAATGTAAATACAAGATAAAAGGAATAGAAGGGATCAAACAAAGAACTTTAAAATTATAATCCATTATTCGAAATATGCTGTAGATCACTAACTTATGAAGCAAAGCAACAAATCCGAAATAGAGATACTGCAATATCTCGAAAAACAGGCACAAACCTCGTACATTTATACATAGTTAATGTTGTGGTTAGATAATAAAACACGGAATCTAAAGCACTGAGTAGTCACATGAAACCAGTCATACATTTATATAAAATGTATGGCCTTTGGACTTTACAGTTAAACAAATTGTGATAATAATATACTACTCCTAGTATATTGTTTCTCTCAATTTGCACAAACTCTTAAGTGGGGGCATATTTTTATTCAGTTTCAACAAAGGCAAGTCTACATTCAAAAACAGCCTAAACTTGATATCAGCCACCATCTCATTCCACCTACTTTCTCTTATATGGATTTTTTTATTTAATACCATGAGGCATCCAAAATGGCCCCGTAAATTCGCGGTTGAAACCCTTAAACCGTTTAACCACACTTAGACTAATCTTCATTCGAGACTTGGTCACATGTTAAAGTTTTCATCTCTCCCCATGGTTGTGTGGAGCGGGGACCAAATCCGAGAGCTCTTCCCACTTACGCAGCCCTGATCTACCAACTGAGCCAATACCCTTGGTTACTGATATGGATCTTTCATTCCTCTTCTTCTTCTTCATTGACTCTAAAGAAGCAACAGAGATTCCCATAATACCATGTCACAGCAATAGATGCTTATAAAACAAAACTACAGGAAGTACACTACCTTGTAAGCACATTCCTTCCATTATATATTGAATAATAATTCTCTCATCTTTCCAGCTTCAGTTACAGCTGCAAAAAGAAAACAAAGATGATTTTGGCTTAAGAGACAGCAAGAAAGAACAAGCCCCATGGCCCCATTGTAAACATAATATGTGTTCCATGCACTCTTATCAGACCTGCACATTTATTGCATCATAAACCCTTGAATGAAAGCATTTAATGTAAATCTCTTGCTACCTGTATACTAACATTTATTCAGTAAATGGCATATGAACTGCATAAGCACACAATAATTAAGTTTGAGGTTTTACAGTATAATCCCAGAACTTGTTTCCTATGACAATAACAACAACAATCTGATGAGAAACAAAAGGCAACCATAGTTCCTTATTATATCACAAATACATATCACAAACCAATATTAATAATAAGACAGACTAATACGAACAAATTAAAAGATAAACCAAACCCATTGCTTCAAAATTGTTTCTTCTTTCCAAACTAGTTTATATTGCTTGTGAAGTTCTGATCTGCTGCTTGACTGCATCGTTGGGATGTTGAGCAGAACCATCCGGCAAGACTACAGATGCAGCCCCTGTCATCGTTTGATACTGAGCTGCAGAAATTGTGGGTGCCAAGGGCTGAGTATAGTATATCTGGGCATGGGCATGAGCAGGATCCGCATATTCATAACCATAATTTGCAGGAGCAGAAGTGGGAGCAACGGATTGAGATGGATATTGCATCTGAGAGAAGCCGACATATTGCTGTTGTTGCTGCTGTTGTTGATGCTGATGCTGACTGGAAGGTACTTGGACTAATTGGGGAGCCCCCGCAGCTGCCGTTCTGTACATACCCCCAGCCAATTCAGGTTTAGCCATAGGAGCATTCCTCATGGGGTTGTAGGCAGCAGGAGGCTGAACCAGGGCAGGACTGGGAGGTGTTTGGGGGCGACTAGAAGGGATGGCAGTGGGAGCTTCGTTGATATTAGGTTGCTGCATAGACATGTTGTACGCTTGGCCCGGTCTAGCAGGCATATAATAGACCGGGTACTGCTGATCAAGCTGCTGATGATGGTGATGGGGTTGCTGCTGCTGGGGAGGG
>JAYMSZ010003790.1:0-10173 GCA_036897665.1 Pelargonium citronellum | reverse complement strand
TTGAACGTTTGATACATAAACTTGCTTATTTACTGGCAGATCCCTGGTGTGCCAATCATGTACATTACTCAGCACAAGTATTCAATTGAACGCCTGCCGGAAGCAACAATTGGAGGAGGTAAGCTTAAGATATTTTGAAGTCTGCATATATTGTACTATCAAATGGAATATGGTGTTTTGATGGTCAAATATAACATTGCCATGATACTAGTGAACTGATGAGCTGGTGGAGTGCTTGTTACTCTCGTAATCCCATAAAATCTATCTACAACTTCAGATATCCCAGATTTGTATCTTCCAGTGATATCTAACGGATAGTCTTGATACATCCTTCATAAGTTAGAAAACATGTAGTTGGGTTTATCAAGGTCATTAGTGGGACCTAATGATTCAGTATTCAAATGGAATTTTGTTTTGTTGTTTCATTAATACTTCCTTTTAAAGTTTCTTATGCTCTTGAACCGTGTTTTGCAGCTCCAAGATTTTGAAGATTTTGATGGGAATGTTGTCTTACTCGTGGGAAAAAAAGGTGTTATAGTGCAGCTCCTAGATTTTGACTTGGGTAAAAATGGTAGGTTCATGCCGCGGCCCCCCTTTTTTCTTGTGCTGGAACTAGATGACTTAATAGAGCCTAGTTGCTGTATATGTTTTCATCTGAACAATCAACAGTGAAATCACACACCTTGGATATCAAATCATAATCTGTAAGATTTAAGAGGACAATCTCTTCTATATTATTTGTTATTATAAATTTTGTCCCTTGATGCCGTTAATGCAATATTGTGGATGTAAAATAAAACAAGTTTATTTTATTGTACGATAAGAACCCCAAGGAGCCAAAGAATGATATTGAACTGATTTAATAAGCAACACTATACATTTTTGCTTTGTCAACAACCAGAAATACATATTTGTGCATCCCTGGCAAGAATTAACCAATCAATTAGACTTCGCTTTTGATTCCCTAATCCTCCTAAGGATTTGTAGTAGCAGTTGATTTTGAATTTCTTGTTCCTGTAGAATCCTCCTGATTTGTCGAGTCTGAATTTTCAGTCTTCTCTGGCGGGGGTTTTACGTATTTCCCTATTACTTCATAGTCCCTATTACTTCATAGCGCCGGCGCTTCTTCATCCTCTCGATCCTGGCCTTAGTTCTTTGCCTTTTGATCTCTTTCTGTATCCGTCTCTCCCTCCTCTGTCTCTCAAGTGCACCTTGCCAAACGACCTCTCCTGTCAACGGCCAAAGCCATCGTTTTTGGATGGGTTCGGTATCCGACTCCTCAGCCAAGTCTTCATCCATGCTCTTGAGGATGTCATATGTGAACCATTTGATCCACATTCGACCCCTCCTGTGATCCAATTTGTGCTGTTCCAGCATTGTCCCAGTCTCAGGGTTCACATACACCATCCGCCTTGCACTATGAAAAGCCCAAACATTTACGAGTATTTCAAGCATACGGGAGTAGCAATGCTTGTCCTGCACAAGGTCACATTGCTACATTGTCATCAATCCCAAACAAATTGCCACTACCCCATTTATTCAGAGATGGAACCACTAATAAAATTTGAATCCAAGTTAATGCCTAGATTAAGGACTGTAAGCAACTAGAAAGAGTGAAGCCTAAGATTTTTCTTGTAATAACAAAGCTGACCACATATAGTAGAAGCAACTTACCTTGTATAAGTTCAACGGACAATTCCCACTACGATGGTGCTCTTCATACATTTCTGCATCCAATGCATCCACAAACATTCTGCATATGGAAACGTTGAAAGTCACAACTCAAAAGTCACTAAACTCCCCAATTCCCCTCTCAAGAATGGGAAAATGAGCTTGAATTACACATATAGACAACACAACAGTGCAATCTCGAGCACCTTGAAAACATAACAAACTCTAGGAAGGATCTCGTTGGCAAAGCCCAGCTATGCATGACAGACCATGTGTGCCCGTCTAAAGGCATGGGTGGCAATGCATCGAAATCATGTTTTATGCCATACATCCTCTTAAGAGCATCGGAGAAAGCGGACCTTCAATTAACCGGGAGATAAATCAATGATAACCAAGTTAACAGAGAGAGAGAGAGAGGGTTTATCCATGTGATGTGCAAACTGCAATGTAATAGGTTCATTACATCATGGAATACATTGTGCACTGCTTACCTGCAATTTCCGGCATTTATTGCATCACAGAATGAACAAAAATCTAGTTGGGAAGGGTTTCGTGGATCCATGTCTTGGCGAACCCAGAAATAAAGAGTATCCCCATGAATCCCTCTTTTGATGGCACCTAACAATGCATTTTCGGCAATCCTAGACAAAGATGCCTGTTCAATGACCCACATTAGATATGAAAGCATCAATAGTTGAAGGCACAAAAAGTTATCGATATCACTATTGCTAGAAATTAGAGCTTTCATAATTTTGGACTTTCGTGGACTTTCATAATTTTGGACTTTCGTGGACTTTCATGAACTGCTAGAGCATCCATACTAAAAGGTTGACTCAAACAAAAAAGCAAAACAAAAAATCCCAAGGCCCATTCAGATCGAATAAGTCTGTAACCATGCTAGAGTTTTCATAGTTTCTTTCTCTGCGGGATTCCATATAGAAGCTCAAGTTCTAATACTAAAACTTCAACTTTGTTAGTTGGTTTGGCTTTTACCTTATATGTAGCTAAACTTATAAAAAAAAAAATCTTCCATAGATGAGGACTACTACTTCCTTACCAAAAAATTATTACTCACTCCTAATGCAATTCAAATCCAGACAGACCACAGAACTCAAGGTCCAGCTTGCATGTGGTAACTAATTTTCTTGTCAACTCAGAATGTCAACATAATGGTAAATCAAATTATGATATATTGTAGTCTTGCATATCAAATAAATTCAAGGCTCCCGCCCTGATTTTTGGTTTGTTTTTTATCATCTCTGTTTCTGCAATAACTAATAAGTATCAGTGCGAATGTTTCAAAAAATGGGCAACTGTTAGCTGGTCCTAGAATCTATGTCAGCTTCATTTGAGTATCTAGTAGAGCTGCATGCATAAAGCAAAGTAATAGAATCCGGAAAGCAAGGCAGAATAGTGAATTATCGCATACCTTCCTCGCTGTTGCTCGCCAAGATTGAAATCCAATCCAAGAATTTTTATGCACACGGTCAGTTCGGTTTGCTATAGAGAAAAAGGCTCCAAATTCACCCAGGGTATCACGGTAGTATGAGTTATTGAGGAGAGGCAGACGAGAAGGTGCATCAATGTCATCTGTGCCAGGTCTTAGACCTTTGGTAGACTGCAACCATTGTGAGTGCATACCCAAATCAGATGGATTAAGAATTTTCAATCAAACTTACATTAAAAGTTTTAGGCATACTCAGTCATACAGCAGTGTGTCAAGCGAAAAGAAGGGAGCTATACTAAGAGAATTATCAAATAAGAATAGCAAACGGTTCAAGATCCCTCCCATAAGATACAACAAAACTATTATCCAACCAACTAAACATACGCATAATATGCAAAGTGCATATACCAAAGTCATCATTTGAGTTCAAATATTCACAATTTATATTTTTCTTATCAAATCATTTGCTGCAAAAACTGTTGAAGTGGTTGGATTTTAACAAAGACATTGCAATCACATATGAAAAATCATATCATGAAAACAGCACTTCTAATGCTGGTTCCAATAACTCTAACCCTTAATGATAATAAGAAATAATAAAAATGTGTGTGTGTGTGTGTGTGTGTGTGTGTGAGAGAGAGAGAGAGAGAGAGAGAGAGAGAGAGAGTGAGTTTGTATCTCACCAATCCTATTCCACGATAGAGGGAAGAGAGATGCAGGAAAGGCCATGTTCCTTCCCCAAGGAATGGCTCATAAATGCACAGTGGCTGACCTGTCCTTTCAAGCTCCCCTACGAACCTTTCATGCAAATCATTTTTAGACCGGTCAGCCTTCTTGGTATTTCGATGTACTTCTTCCCATGTTGAATGAGGTTTAGGATTTCTATCTATTAACTGTAATGCACGCAGAACAAAAAAAAAAACAAAATTTTTTATTTATTTATATGAAAAAATGGACATAATAAAGGAAGGCCATAAGTAATGTATAGTACTGCTCTGCAAATTACCTTTTCTTCCTCTAGCCTCTCCCTATCGATAATATTGTCTTCCTCCCAAAGGCTATATGAAAACGAATCGTCTATGGAAGATTCATAACCTGAACTTTCCATATGAGTATGGTTCCACTGCTTCTCAACTTCAGTTAAAAAGCTGAAACTTTTCATGGTCTTGTCTGGATGTTCTAAATTTGAAATTTTTTCAAATACATGCCATTGCCATTCTCCATTCAAATTGGGAGGGATTTCTGTAACGCTTTTAGGATATGCAACCTCTGATGGGAGCTTCACAACATATTCAAGTAGTGAAGCATAACCTTCAACTGTTTCTGATACCATTAGGTTTTTAGCATGAAGTCTTGCAGTTGAGGCAACACTACGAGCAAGAGGTGATAATTTTCCTCCTGGAAATATTTCCGACACAATTCGAGTCAGAATCTTCATATTCTCCTCTGGGAAAAGATAGCCATTCACCTTGTGCTTCACCTGATTGTCGTTGCCAATGCAGTCAATAGTTTGCTTAATAAAATATAGATGGAGCTAACGTGCGTGAAAGTAGAAGAGCAAAGTTATTAGGATTCACAATCACAATATCTTTCACCCCTACAACAGTGACATTTACAGTGAAGAAATTACTTCAATACCAAATGATAAGATACATGTTCTACATAGAAAGTTAGACTGCACCAAAATATTATGAAGAAGATCCACTCAAGGTTTGTTCTCAATTTTAAATGACATGAGACTCGAGAACCATATTACACATCTTATAGCCTATCACTTCAACATTATAACAGTAAGGAGCCACTGGAGCTTTTCTAAAGTTTCCTGATTGGGCTAAATAAGCACACATGTATATTAGAATCAAACATTAATTTGTTCTGGAAATGAGATGAGCCAAAACAAGGATCTAGAGATGGTCAGGAGGCGAGATAAGGAGGTAGTACAAAGCATGCAAAGCCAGTTATGAAGGGCAATCTGGTCTATCTGACAAACAATAAAGGGATAGAAAACAGAAGAACATATTGAGACGGTGAAATGTCACACTCAGCTAATCAGAAAGACCCGAATTATGAAAAAGAAATCAGGCAAATCAACCTAAGTTTTGGGATCAGGTTTAATAGAGTTATGGGGGAATCCTACTCTCAACTTGTGTGGTTTTTATTTATGTACTTTTATTTTAGTACTGCTTAGCTTTTACATTGTCACAAACACATGGTAAAATATGTTTGCAGATCTATATAAAGAGAAACAATGCAGCAAGTAGAAGCATACATATTTCCTGATCATGGAGAGATCTGGGGCAATGATTGGTTTCCCAAAGGACATGGCTGTCTTCAAAATGTCTGGAAAACTTTTCTCTTCAAGGATAGATCCATATATAACAAGATCAGCCATGTTTAAGACAACATCTACATTTTCATCAACAACTAAATGCTTCACAATATCACTTGGATATCTTAATCTAAGAGCCATCTCCTGAGGAAAGGAGAAAAAAGAAATATATTATAGATAATCAATCCAATAAATAAGAAGCTTTTATGAAACAAATTGAACCATAGATCTGTGAATATGTATCACAGCAGTACCTCAACAACCGAACTGTAGTTACCAGATGAGTCCCCACTTAAAACAATGATTTTAAGATGAGAACCAAAAGAATGTTTTTTCATCTCAGCCAAAATCGGTGATATAGCATTTAAGATGAGAGCATGGTCCATCCACAGATCCCTGTACAAATATTGGCTTCCTACAATTGCAATAACAGCATCCTCAGGCCGACAACCCATCTTGACACGGAGCTGGGGTACGTACGTGGTATTGGTTGTATCTGCTTCCCATACTTTGGCTGGAGTACCCGGAATAACTATATAATTTCCGGCAGCAAATGTGGCATACATCATCTATATGTTAAGTGCAGAAAAACCAAAATGTGAGGAATGACAATTGCCGATTCAAAACAAGCAAAGTTGGCTATTGCACCTTATCTTTGAGATAGTTATTGCTCCTATATCTGCAATAGTTCTAAGTTTACTTTAACTGACAAAAAGTGCATCGCATGGAAATGATTAGCATCTAGAAGTTCTGTAATTGGAAACAACAAAATGATATCATCAAGGCATGATAATAATACGAGTTGCACTGAGTCGAGGATACCAGAACCTGTCAAATAAATAATACCTGCAGAACATAATTCGGGAAGACAACAACAGTAGCTCGGTTAAAGACTTCTTTCCAATCATTCAAAAGTTCAATCTGCCCATTTGAAGCATACTGTCTTGAACGTATAGCAAGTGTTCTTTCATGAATGGTCCATATAAGAGGTACTGACTTAAAAGGATCCTGCATGAGACTGCACAACAAGTAGAATCATTAATATCAATCAACTCAGACAAGACGTAACATATCAAACTACTAATGAAGCCTCAACATAGGTAAGTTGTCTAGGTACATGCAAGGACAGAGTCCAACAATCATATGATCATCAAAGAACTCGTATTGTAAAACTGAATTTTCATAATATTGCAAGGAATTTGATTCATCAGTAAATCAAATAAAAATTAAATGCGGTGGTGTTAAAAGTATATTGTTTTTACATCAGACGGACTGATAAAGCAAAAAATTAGATCAGCAAAAATCTTCTCCTTTAGAGGTTTCTCATGCTAAAAAAATAAATAAAGAACGTACATCTTACCTAGAGACAACATCCTTGGCTTCAAGAGAATTGACTAGTATGCCATCATAGCTGCCAATGGAATATACTGAATCAGACAGACCCAATTTAATCAAGCCTAGTAGTTTTAAAAGAAACAAAGAAATAAGTCACCTTACATAGATGTGATATCAACTCAGTAGTCCAGGGCATTTCAAATTACAAACTGTTAATAGGCAATTCAGTCTCTGGTATAATTTAAAGCATGACAATTGGAGTCACCTCTCGAACGACTCAAAATAAGAAGATAATAAGAAATAAAAGAGATCCATAAGAAAAAGAAGCTAGATTGGACTATCATAAGACTTTGATGTAAGCAATCATGTGAACCTGAAGATTACAACAAGTTGTAAGGATTACAAGGACATGAAATAGAACTAACGTAAAAGTGCCATTATGTAATGAATTTTACATCTGACAGGTACGAAGAAAATCTGTTTTGATAAATTTCAGTCTAAAAGTTCTTGTCTCTTAATACTATAGCATGGCACACATACTTCAGCCAATCAATATAGACTTCCATCTGCTTGCTGGTTTGCATTATGATGACAGACACTCCAATATTTGTCCAAACATCATACACAGGACCATCTTCCAGTGAAAAAACCTGCAAAATCATTTGAAAAGAGAAATGCCATATTAAGACTATAATATTTCTTCTATTATGCATCACTTTTGAGGCACCCAGCCATATAATTTGTGTTGACACAAACTCAAAACTAATGGGAATTCCTTGGTCTTCCATTCATATTCTGTTTATTATTTCATCATGCTCTTTTTTCTCCAACACAGGTCATAATTTAGGCTGCCAATGATGAAACCG
Source organism: Pelargonium citronellum (assembly GCA_036897665.1). Classification (NCBI taxonomy): domain Eukaryota; kingdom Viridiplantae; phylum Streptophyta; class Magnoliopsida; order Geraniales; family Geraniaceae; genus Pelargonium; species Pelargonium citronellum. The sequence continues at coordinate 2,525 of JAYMSZ010003790.1, read as the reverse complement.
GTAGAAATAGGAAATGATCTGTTTTATTTTGACATGTTTTCATAGTAGAAGTGAAGCTCTTTATATAACGCATTACACGGAATGACTAATACTTATACAGAAAATAAGCCTAGTTTAAGAAATGGCTTACTGTGGAGAGAATCGAGCTATTATAATTAAGGCAAACATGATACATCAACATATCTCATAAACCATGGAATTCTAAATATCTCATCACCCCCTCGAATCAAAGGTGCCACTGAATAAACACTTGAGTTTGTAAAAACTTACACGTAAGACAAAAAGTTTTTGAAAAATATAGATCGAAAAAGTCAAAACTTGACTATGGAAAATCTAATGAGTAAATGGAGGTACATCTGATCAAGTTTGTTGACGCCATTAGGAGATAACTCATGTTAGCTTTTTAACCACCGTAGTGCAGTTAGAATCTAAGGAAGACTCGTGGAAACAGACAATCTAGATTGAACAAACCTCAAACAATGTTGCCAGCTAAAGCACCAACAAGACATAACTTAGTCTATGATTTTTCTCAGCATGAAGGGATGCCCACATTTTTATTAGAATGTGTGCGCGTGTACATATTTATAAACAAAGCATTGAAAAGAGAAAACCCAGGGTGTTTGGCAATAGAAGACTATTGAGAGAACTTCAAGATTACTTTGATGACAGAAATAGGAAATAATATGTGACTGATTTACTTGTTAAGTTTTGCACTATCGCGAGAATTAGCAAGCGGTACATTGTCATTTGGATGTAATAAATTTAATGTTGGTGTGGCGTCATTTTTAGTAGTTGAAGTTAGGTCACTATGTTGTTTAATTAGGCTATCGTTTTTAGCAGTAGTGTATGAGTGCGTTGTAGTCTGCTGTTAGTTGTTAGCAGTGTCAGTACGGTTAGTGGTGGGTGTAAGGCAGGTTCTCTGCCCTGTAGTGATTGTCTGTAGGCCTGTAGGGTCTTAAGGCAAGGGATGTAATGAAATTAAGAAAGAATCAATGAAAATAGCGTTCAGAGGCCTCTTATGACGAAAGCTCTGTAATTCCTTGTTGCAGAGATTGTTTGATTTAATTCTTGTTCTGGTATTGTTTTATCACTGTGAAACCCTTCAAGAATCATTCTCAAATAAAGAAATAAATATTTTCTTGCATAATTCTTATTTTCAATTAGTAATTGGGAAAATTATAATCTCCCTTGTCATAAATTATCCGATATTCTACACATTACAACATAAGTTTTTCATTGAAGTCAAGAATCCTTCTTGTACCCAATAAGTAAAAAAATGCACAAATTTGAGTAGCTTCAGACATAGCCTAAGCATTATTTATGTATACATTCTACAAATTAGTTTTGATATTTATTACAATGTTGGAACTGTTAATTTCTTGTGGCATATATTGACATGAAAGAGCATACTTAGTGAAGAAATGCAAGCAACAAAACAATTAACAGATCACAATTTAGAAGATAATATACCAAACTATGGATAAAAAGTCAAGAAAGCAATGAAATCATTACCTGTATCTCATAACCAATCCCACGCAAAGCAGTTGCAACAGTAACCATCAGCAGTTGTTGTGGATCAACCAAAAGGTCAGCGAAAACCTTCAAGTAACAGAAACCCAAACGCAAAATCTAAGTCCAGAAATTGAATCGCCCAAACAAAATAAACGAATGATAAAACTTAATTCTCAGAAAAAGGTAGCGACCACTGCAATCTGGGGCTTCCTGTAGCCGAAGCTGCGTTGCATTCCAGCAATATCAGAAGACACATTGCAATTTGGCAATGGCGGCTCAAATTCATCTACAGAACTCGACCCCAAACCAGATTTGTTGATCACGAACTCGGGCAGTAACATGTGGGAGAGAAGCATGAAGACGAAGAAGAGGACGACGATGCAAATCCATAGGAAGTAGTGAAGCCTCGGGAGAAGCAAGAAACGCGAGAATCTCTGCAAGAAGGAGAGCCTGGCAGTGGAGCGAGGGAGATGAGGGCGGTTTCTCGCCATTGTAGATAGAGAACTCACAAGAACAGTGCCAAGCAAGAATCAATCATCAATCGATCGAACAAACAAACAAGACGATGGGATGGTTGACAATTAGCTATTTCGAAAGAAGAAGCTGAGCAAGCAAGAAACAGATATGGTAGCGAGTGAGTGAGTGAGTGAGGTCGGTAGAACAAAGAGAAATGGAGGGAGTTTTGAGAGGGAACACTGGTTTCATAGCGCATGCAGTGCAGGGATGGCGCGTGCACAGACGGTAGGTCAACTATGGTCAACCCAGCAAAAGGAAAACATGGAATTGGCGTGAATTTTTATTCACTTTGTTATTTTTTTGTCCTAAAAATGCTTATCTACCTCCTTTGAATTGATTACCCATACCTTTTTTTGTTTTTTTTTGAAATGCACTCAAATTCATACTATGTATGTTAAACTTGGTGAGAATGCATTAGAGGATGACACATCACCAAGTTTAACATTTCTAGCTCTCTCATTGAGAGACTTTTCATATCTCATAGGGTAACAAAAAGC
>JAYMSZ010003789.1:0-10176 GCA_036897665.1 Pelargonium citronellum | reverse complement strand
TATGATAAATGTTGGAAGTTTCTATTAAGGGTGTTCATGGGCGGGTCATTTGCTCATTTATGGAAGTAGCTAGGCAACTCAACATGCACGTTGTATGTTGAAGTTTTGCAACCTATGAACCACGTATGAGTTATCAATTTTTAACGGTGTATGAATTGTGGGTTACGCACGGTTTGACGGGTTATACGCAATCCGTGCAATACATAAGAGATTTGGATCAAACATAATTGAAACTTGAATGAATTTGCATTTTTGTATCAATGGGGGTTTAAGAAATTAAATACAAATCTTAAGAGTGAAAGTTGTTGAGAATGAGTCAATTTACTTAGCAAAATACTTTAGTCAAGTGGTCCAAAATCTAATGGTACCTCTTCTGGTTCTAGTTGGTCGGGTGGGCGGGTTACTTGTGGGTTGTGTTTAGTGAACCCATGATCCACATCCATTGGACATGTATGTTGGGTTGGACTAGACTGGCGAGTGAGCGGTTTAGGCTTGGCCGGTCTTTCGCCGGTGGGGTATGGGTTGAATTGACGGATTATCGATTTTTTACTAAATATATAGTATCTATAGGTGCAGTTCACGAATAGTTCAAACATATAGCAAGAAACAGACATAGCCTTCGGACTAGAATTTCTGTTCAAGAATGAGAACCAAGAATCCATAATGAAAATGCGATTTCAATTCATCATATTTGGATTTAGACCTTTAACTCATAAGAATGACTTCGCAACAAGAATAAGAATTCAATTCTCATTCCTATAGTCATTCTCATTCTCTTTCTTGATTCTTATTTTCTAAATTAAATTTTTAATCCAAACGCTATCTTTAACTATTAAGAGAGTTCAATATCGTATTGTTCGTACCTTCTTGCAGATAGTATTTGTAGAGAACAAAAGATTGCAATCGACTCTACTCGAAGCTATCGATGAGAGTCAGCTCCCGGAGATATACGGAGGCAAGCTTCCATTAGTCCCATTCCAGGACAGCTGATCAACCAACCGATCAGCACGAACAAGAACACGAAGAACAAATGGTTCTTCGATTTGTTAGCAGGTATTGGAAATGTACGGGCAAAAAGTCTATAAACTGTATATCTGATCTAATTATGCAAGTCGGAGCAATAATTTTCATATCGACGAATTTACGCAGAGGCAAGTAGTAACCTTTGCTGATGTTGTATCCTATCAAATCATATATGTATGGTTTTGAACTTTTGAAAGTAAAAACAACAAGCAAGTATATATCTATCCATGGCACAATGTTTATGTTGGTATGTGTTAATGATTTGATATCATAAAGATGTGAAACTGCAAGAAAGCAATAGCAATAGAAGACTAGTAATAGATGAAGCATATACACAAATTAAAATTGAGCCAGGATGTTGTATAGGGGCGGAGAGCCGAACAAGAAACCAAGATCTCAAAAGAGAGACATATAACAGTTGAATTGAAATGTTCATTGAAAAAGTCGAGAATTTACTTTTTTTTATTATATATTTATATGTAATTGGTACATTTTATTAAAACTTCCAAGTAAGGGGGAAAAAGTACATACACCGAGAAAGCAAAATGCATAATGACAAAAAAACACCAAAACCGAAGCATGTGGCATCTGAAGGATGCATGGTGACAAATTGATACTTGTTATCATATGAAGCAGGATCAAGTGTAACCGCACTGGATATGTTCTGGAGATTTGTTTGATTTGTTGAAAGAGATAGACTACGAACATATTGTGATAAGTGAATAAAAGCTAAAAGACTGTTTGTATGATCAATTTATTGTTGTGTGCTAATTCGGGTGAGACTGCATAAGTTTGATCTGCTCGACAGCTTGCTCCTCCGCGCATTGAGAGATTTCTTCGAGTCGCGACAAAAAGCCCAAGATTTTACCGTTTCTGCATGAGATCGATGGATATTTAGTAGAGTTATGAAGATGACATAGGCGACTCCCTGCTCCAACCTACCCACAATTCGACCACCTAGTCCTAATTAACTTTATTGACCCATTAATGACAAAAATGTATACCCATTTGGTTTTACATATTTGAGCTCAGGATCCAGCTTCATATTTTTTTCTTAACATAATCTTCAATCATTCAGCCATTTCATTATTTAACTAAAGTGTAGAGCGTCTAATTTACTTTTACAAATACTCTAACATTGACATAATATCATCTTCCACAAATTTGTAACAACTAGTAGCAAATAAATGTTACATTAATAACAAGCAAGTATTAATTATTGGGTGGACATGGAGTTCCCTTGTCATCTACTAAAGGCGGCGGCGGCGGGGGCGGCGATCCTACGTTAGTCTCCAATCCCGGCGTGAAGGGATTAGGAATGGAAGGTATAGTAGGCAATGGCAACATGAATGGGAGAGGAGGAAGCTTTGGAAGTGGTGGCAAACCCGGAAATGGAAACAAAGGAGGCAACAAGGGGCCTTGAAAGGATGGCCATGCCGGAACCGCCGGGTTGGGCGGCGGAGGAGGTGGTGGAGATGGCGTCGCCGGCGGTGGAAGCAACATGTTGTCATTTGGTATGGGAGGCTTGAGCTCTTTTCCATGTCTTGGTGGCATGTGCTTCTTGCAACAAGCCAAACATAAGTAGAAGGTGGTGTAGGAAATGAGCAATAGTAGAAGGTAATTATTGAGAACAGTAGTTGGTGTTGACATTGCATGCAAGTAGTGAACTCTAGTTGATCATATATAGGTTAAACTCTTGATTGAGAATTGAGATGATAATGATGTGAGTATCATCTAATGTATTTATAGGGTGGATTAATATGATGTGGATGTGTATATAATTAGTGTGGCAATGGGAGTGTGTTAGGGTTTGCAAAATGGGTGCATGGTTGGTTGGTGTCATGTGTTTTGTGCCTTTTGATCTACTCTCTAACTAGCAATGCTTAATTTTGATTGCTATTTCTTTGTCTTTTTCATTGGACATAATTTCCATTAGATGGCATATATAGGTTTGGTAGCCTAACTCAAACCAAAATTTTATGGAAGGCTATAAGAAATTGCATAGTGTTACTTTGCAGCCAAGTTCTAAGAAATTTGATTTGTCATACAACTCGTGCGCGTGAAGATATATTTTGAAAAGAAATAATGATCTTTAAACTCCACTCAAATTGCAATTATTTTTCGTTTATGAGCACTTTGATTTTTCTTGAAACTCCGTTGAACAAGTCTTTTTCTAATTAAGTGACTCGTGCAATTGAAATATAGTTGGACCCAAATAAATTATGGGACAAAAATACTAGCATCCACCTTTTTTTTAACCAAAAAGATAATACTTTTATTAACTCAAATCCGCACTTAAAAGCGGGATAATACAGTCGGGGGAATTAGGGCCTATATATCCACCCTACAACATCGGATAAGGACGACGAGGACCTAGTAAGAGCATGGGTCACACACGGTTTGCAGACCGATTACTAAAAGTGAAATCAACACTACTCAAACTAGCTGCAATGACAACAATATCAGAGATAACTAAACCAAAGACACTGGAGACCTCCGTTTCGGTTTGTAAAGCAACAAACCACCGTTAAAGAATCCGTCTCGACGATCAAGTTAGACCAACCACCCAAACGGATGGGACAAAGTTACTAGCATCCACCTTTACTTTGTAATTGATAGAATAATTAGTACTAGAGATATTTTATTTATGGGCAAAATATTTGATGGAGAGAATCAAGAGATTATAATGAAAAGAACCAAGTCAACCCCTCAATTTCCTCTCCTAAATTAATGTTTAACCTATCATTTTGAGACATTTATTTCACTATAATATCCTTCCAATAAGGCCAAGAAAAGTTGGAGAGTCCCAAGCAACATTGAAACCAAAATAATTAAAAGCAATAGTGTTTGGTGCAATGGCACAAGAAAATTGTGTTGGAGTGATTGGTTTCCAATATTGTGGGCAAGAGAAAATGGCTCTGAAATTTCGTAGAAAGTCAAAGAATGCTCGGAAGATTAAGGTTACCTATAAGCGTATGGTGTTGTTCAAGCTAAAAGATAGGTTAAAAAAACATGGTTTCTTTCATGCACATCATGTTATCTTGACAGACCCTTCTGGAACTCCCATTGCCACTTGTATTGAGAAGGTACATTAATTTGGAAACCTATATATATATATACACACACGCGCGTGTGTATGACATTTTTAAGGTGTAATAGATAATATAGGTCGAATTCTAGGGTAAATTACAGATGATTACCTTGTACTTGTCACATTTTGCAATAAATATCTTTAATTTTTTTTATTACTTGAGATTATCCTGAACCATTTTACACCATACCCAATCCGTCAGTTAACGAAATTTTTCAAAAATGTCAGTTTGGCCTCTGTTGTCACCCTTTTTTTTTTTTTAACTTTAGAATACATCTAAACTTGACATTTTTGAAAAATTCTGATAAAGTTAACTGACATAATGTGTGGAAAATAATAGAGCTGTCAGGTGAAATTTTTAGTTCGAATTTTTTTTTCTTCCAAAATTAGGTTGAAGAGCTCGGGTCAGTTTACGGTTTTTTCTCCCATGTACTCACACTCTTTTGGGGTTGATTCTCTAATTAAGATTTGGCATACATTTAATTCTTACATCGAACTATTTTTTTATTTTACTCTTATAAACCGATTGTAGCGGATCAATTTGTGTCATGTTAGGCTATTGAGGACACGTCATCATGTCAACTCATATTAGTTGTTCTTTTTTTTTATGTGAGATCGCTAAATTGTGCGTTTTGTTTTTTCTTCCCCTTCTAAACCGTTTTGGTTGACTACGAAGGAAAAAATAAAATGAATAATCGGATGTGTTTCCTCCTTCTCTTAAACGAAATCAACTTTAGAAAATTAGATTTCCATTTACTTGTATTCACAGGAGCGATTCAATTTTTTTCTTTAAATGTCACACTGCAAATGTGATCAAATTTTTTGTCACAAATCTATTAATTTCAACTACAAAATGTAACTTGTGACGGTACTGTGTCATAATATTTCTATAATTGTTTGAGTTACCACAAATAGTTGCAACAGAAATTTCCGTCACAAATATTTGTGTGCTATAAAATATCATTTCTCTCACAATTTGTGACGAAACTGTGACGGAAAATTTTCACTCACAAATTTCTGTCACAATTTGCAACTATATTTATAGTGACAGTTCAGTACGCTAGATTTTGAAAATTAATAGTAAGTATTTGTATATGATCTCATGCAGGGTAAAACTAAAAGCATACATAAGGGATGGCATGTATATAGAGGAAAGAGCAAGGAAAAGGGTGATGTACTGTTCAAAGCTAGGGCTTCTTCACTATTACCATCAAAGACTAAATTAGATGTGTACTTAGCAAATAACACAGAAAGGAAAGTTCCTGATTTTAAGGTTGAAGGAAGCATGTCAAAAAAACGTCTTTCCATATATGCTGAAGATTCTCATCGAGTTATTGCTGAGGTATGCGTATATTTTTACATATATTTTCACATATATTAGATATTAACGTTTTAGTATTGTAATATGTCATTTTGAAAAGATTGATGTAATGCTTTAATAATCATAAGAGAGTTATATGTTTTTTTCTAAAGTATAACTTGAGATATTATAACTAGTTTCACAATTCACACACATAAGACATTTACATTTAATTGAAAAATAATGTTTCTTTTAAAAAAAGTAATTGAAAAGTAATGTTAGTTTTAGGGCTTGAAAAAACAACATTTTCTTAAAGCTTTTAAACTTTCTTATTTTGTAGTCAAGTGGTTGTATTTTAAATGTTTGAAGCATCTCATCAATTGTTTCAAATACTTCATCAGTCTCCAAATAAGTGTCCCGTTTTCTATTTTGAAGAAAATTAGTTGATAAAATTTTTTTACCAAGTTGAATTCAATTTTTTTACTTAGTTCGTATTAGTTGTAACAAGGTTTTTATTTTTAATCTAATGATTTACTAATATTAGAGCAAAAATCATTAGTCAAAATTACCTGGTTAAGGCTAGTTGCCAATGATCTTGTGATAATTATGCCATAAAATATATGGCACCAGTAGGTCGCTGCGCTCTGTTCCAACAAATTCACTTGAGTGAGTATGATTGAATTTTAATTCACTTGACTCAAATCAATCCAGAAAATATTAAGTTTACATTCTTTGTTCTCTATTATTATATATAGTTAACTAAAGAATTTCATAACTATGAAATGAAGGTTAAGAAAAAAAAGCTGAAGGTGCAACCTGGTGTTGATCAAGCATTCATAGTTTCTCTTATTATAATTCTTAATGCAATTAAACTTGTTGAAAAGAACAAAGAGAAAGACGACGAAGAGGAAGAGGGAGGGGAAGAAGAAGAGGAGGAAGAAGAAGAAGAAGAAGAAGAGGAAGAGGAAGAGGAAGAAGAGGAGGAGGAGTCAGAGGAAGAAGAAGAAGATGATGATGAAGAAGGAGGAGGAGGAGGGTTTATATCTATGGTTACTGGATTTCTTAATAATGCAGTGACTCAGGAGGAAGAATCAGATTGATGAAGAGTATAGTTTTAAACTCAAAAAAAAATGAAAGATTTTTCTACTTTGTCATGATTGATGTTTTGTAATTTTGGAATGTAAGCACAAACTTGTACATGTTCTTTGTAATTAATAGAGTTTTGGTACTTACTATGTAAAGAAAAATAGAGTTTTGGTACTTCTTTTAAAAATAATGTTGAGCATGCGAAAGAGGAGGTAATGTTAGAAAAATGAATTCAATTAAAAGTTTAAACTGATAGTTGAAGTTCTTATTTATATTTTTAATATTACATTCCTACAATTTGGAACAATTTGGAACAATTATAGTAAAACATGGTAAATTAATTATCAAACATATTGAATTAATACAAACATTTGCATGTATTGTTAACACGAACAAACGTAATCAGCATGAATTAAACATGTTGTAAATCAGTAGTGAAATGTTTAATATTGACAAATTAATATCGTGAACATGTTGTAAACTGATATCAGTGTGCTCGTGTAATTAGTATGCCTAAATTAATATATATAAGTCTAAGTGAATTTTTATTATTATAAATAAATAAATAAATACATACATGTAAGACCATCTTTATGATGAGTGGAGATTGGTGAAAACTTACTATGAAAGAAATTGAATTGGTCATGAAGAGTCTCTCCTTTTGCCACCAACTTTTAGGCTTTCCCATATTCAAGCAGCCTTATTTCAAGCTCATGGTTTTTTGGAACCAACCCCATTTCCTAGCTACCACAATCAAAAATGTAAGTTTCTTATAATAAACAACTCCAACATCTGAAAAGAAATAATACAAAGCAATGATGGTAAGTAAAAACTTTATTTTTAGAGCAATTTCAAAAATATGAAAACATGTTAATTTCATTTAATTGGTAATTTTTTTGTTTGTATAAGAGACATGACCCTCATCATGTATTTCTTGTTACAATATGAAAACATGCTGGGTTTTTTTATAGAACATTCTGTAAAATAATTAATGGTCTCAAATACAAGTTTAAATTCTGAAAATGAATGTACGGCCTTATATATGCGGTGTACATATAAGACAAGTTCATTTGATCCATTATTTTCATGCATGCCAAAAATGATTATTACTAATAAGGAATATAACAAATTTGAGCAAGTGTTTATATAATGCTTACATATTTCTCTAACTTTAAACGTGTTGTTTGATGCAATATACATGAGTTTGATCACTATTAAGGACAATTGATGATGTTTTTAAAGTAAAGTTAAACTTAATCGGTCGAACTGAAATGAGTCAATATACGTGAAAATTGAAGCCGCAGTTTCGTATTTTGATATCATCATAAATTTTCGATATATAAATGTTACCAATAAAATTATTGTATTTTTACTAAACACACTACCTCTTACTAGGGCATTATTGATCATTTGTACCCAAAAAAACTTTGGTAAAAGACAAGATGGTCCATCCATGGCCATAATTTTCCAAAGCTGGGAAAAAATAAAGTTCATAAAAATGACATCTGTCCCTCAATTGCCTTTATTTTCACATTTAACCTAACGTTTGACCTAAACTTTTTGGCTTTTATATATTTATATATATTTTTTCTCTAGTGTGTTAGCCACCACACCATACAAATTAAATTGTATGATATTAAATATTAAAAGTCACATTACTACATTTATATATAATAATAAAGTTTGTCAATCAGATACATATACATGGATTTTGCCCACAAGAAATAACAATCTTTCTGCAACAAATCAATCATTTTCACCATTATTAACAATTAAATTATAAAAGTCACAACTGTTCTTATTAGAATTCTTTGGGTTGCTTTCCTAATTACAGTCTTTTACTAATTTAACCATTTAATATTACACAAGTTGATTGTAAAATCAAACCTAAATTTATTGTTTTCTAATCATCCAATTTCTATCTTATGAAGATCTAATACTTTTTTTTGAAGCAATACATTTGTTAATTTTATTATGCAAGCTTGAAAATAAAATTTAAATCTAAAATACTACAATAATAGCAAAATGAAACCTTATATATAAAAATATTTCTTTAACTTCTTAGAACTAGAGAGTAATTTGTGTCCAGAGCACGCAGAGATAAATGAATCTTGTTACACAAGTGAATGCATAAACATACATAAATAACAAGAAAAATTGATTATAAAAATGTCTAAACGTTCAAATTTTTTGTGTTTATTCATGTTGGTTAATATATTTTCATAAACAATCTATAATTTTTTATTGTTAGCATATTGCTATACATTTATTTTGATTTGGAATATTAAAATAATAATAATAATTTTAATTTACAAGAAAAGAAGTGTTGATCACATTAATTTTAGTTTTTACATTCGTAAGATGTTATAGTTTGTACAAGAGTGGGTGATATGCTGGGACAATCAATTTCATCGTATATAGTATATGTTAGCTAAGAATATAAAAAGTAGATAATTGATAAATAGGGGACAAATTAATTTTAAAAGAACAAGAAAGAAACATATCATTTTCAATAATGATCATATGTAGTCTTGAATCTCTTGACTTTATGGTTATGAGTTGGGTGAAACAATTGGAAGAAAGATCATGAATTCATGGAAATTCATATGGGCTGTTTTTTCTTCTAATGATGAGCAAATTATTAGGTGAAATGAAAATTGACAATCAATGATTGATTTTTGAATTTGGATACAACTTGCAACCACAATTGTAAAAATAATAGCACAAAATTATAAAAATGGTACATAAAATGCATCAAGTATGTTTTTGTACATTTATATTTGTGTACTTCGAATGTTCTCTTAGTGTAGAATTAATTTAGAATTAGCATTTTAAACCCCACAAAATAAAAGTAACTTTGGGAAATAGACATTTATTTGAATTGATGGAGAAAATATAATGTGTCACCCTAAATATTTCGAGTTAAGAATTATACGAAACATCGACATCTTACAAATGTATGCAAACTCTTAATTATATATAAAATATAAATAATGATTCTAATCAATTTGTCATTGACATGTAAGCCCAAGCTTGTGTTAACCAAAAAGCACGTTAGATTACCCTCACGATGTAACATATTCAGAAAAGTATAAGAGAAAATAAACAACACTAACTGCTATAAGTACAATATTAATGTTTTTGCAAATGAAAATAAGGTTTAGAGTTGGATTGAGGGTATATGTATATACATATTAAACGAACAATGATGCTCATGTTATCAATAACCTTTAGCATAATATAAATGAGAGACATTATATACTCATATCATGTATTTAAAAAAAACACAATTGTACAAATAAGTACACATACACCATAGTGTTATTGATCCGTAAATAATCGATAAATAAATAACATAATCTGTGCCCTAAACTTTTTCTTATGCATGTGTTTGTGTGCACCTAGCAAGATCTATACAATTAATAAAGCACCAAAATTAACAAAGTAGCCCAACTCTTCCTTGTCTTGCTCAAACAGGTATTCCACACCCACCCACAACTTACTCACCATCTCTCTCTCTCTCTAATAATTATTAAATAATTAAAACACTTAGTTCTAAATAATTTTTAGTACACAATCACTTGTCCTCTTCCTCCCACACTCCTCCCCCTTTATATACCACCATCTCCTTCCTCACCTCTCTTCATTCTCAACACACAACAACACACAAGCCTCT
>JAYMSZ010003788.1:0-10177 GCA_036897665.1 Pelargonium citronellum | reverse complement strand
ACAATCCGGTGCCCCAGCAGGAGCTTGCGGCCTATTTCACGCACTGCAACCTTCAAATGCCTCACTTGAGGCTTGCCTTGATGAATGCAATGACTGTTTGCTACAAGGCAAAGAACCTTGAAACAGCATCAAACTTTGCCAGGCGGCTTCTAGAGACCAATCCCACAGTTGAGAGCCAAGCGAAGACGGCCAGACAAGTGCTGCAGGCTGCCGAGAGGAACATGACTGATGCCAATAAGATAAAGTATGATTTCAGAAACCCATTTGTAGTTTGCGGGGCAACGTACGTGCCAATTTACCAAGGAGAAAAGTATGTCACCTGCCCTTTCTGTAGCTCTCGGTTTGTGCCCAGCCAGGAAGGACAGCTATGTACCGTCTGTGATCTTGCAGTAGTTGGAGCAGATGCTTCAGGGTTGCTCTGCTCTCCTTCCCAAATACGATGAGTAATCAGCTGGTAGCAGAAACAGATAGAAAGCGCATCCTTTGTGCAACGGAAGTGGCCAGGTTTGATTGAGATTCTTCTTTGCAAGAAAAGGTAAGAAACATATTCACGTAGAGTTAGGAGGTTGCCTATGAATTGTTGTGCTGTGTCTCTTTTGTTCTGGGTGTTTTTACCCTTGTTTTCCTTCCTTTGTTTAGTTGGTTGTGATTTTCAGTGTAATAAAAACATGAGAATTTTGACTAAAGCCGTTCTTGTCAGTGGTTGATGGGCGAGAATGGTGAAGGGACCTTGTTAATTAGTGTCAGGCACGAAAACTTACATCGAATGGGGTGGGCGGGGTTGTGTTGAACAGTTGAATGTTTCTATACCTGTAGACAATTTTTTTGGGTGACCCTTTCATTTAAGATGTTTTTTACTCTGGTTGTTGGTGGTTAAATAAATCAATTTAGCTCCCTATTGAATTGAATGGATGTATCTGTACTCTATTGATTCCTTTCTTCGTCTCTGACGAGTGACCATATTATATTATGTAAACATGAAATCACAACTTGAGTTTCTTTGATGAGATGAGATTTGGAATATTGGTGGCTCAGTCTCATCTTAGAGTGCCCGGTGTTGATGATTCCCTTGGCAGGACTTGAGCTTGAAATCAAATGAAAAAATAGGCCTAGAAAGAAAGAGTCAATCAATTATCGTTTACTTGCATACATTTATTTATTTATTGGAATAGAATGATGGTCAAAATAGTCCCAAACTTTTAATTTAGTCCTCCAACTTTGAAAGTTGGAGGACTATTTTGACCATTATTCATTTCTTTATTTGTATGAAAACTAATGCTTAAATGAATAATGTTTGACTTTTACCCTCTCAAAAGCGCTGGGTGAGTTTTGGAGCCTACTTGTGCACTTCAGATGTTGTGGAACATAGTGAAGCACTTGGAAGCGTCTACCGCTTCGGATAACGATCTAGTGTTCTAAAAATGTGGGAGTCTCGATCGTGACCCGGCGAGACAAGAAGCCTTGGTGGTGTTTTGGTGAGATAGGGACCTTAGTATGGAAGAATTTTGATGTGTCCTTGTGACATGAGTATTTTATAGAAAGTGTTGGAGAGGTAATGAGCTCCCTCTGTGACATGATAGCTTCTCTCGCAGATTATTGGGGAGATGTGTGTGGTTCTTCATATGACCATGTTGCATATGGTGTTCTTGAATGCTCCTCTTGGTGGCTTGATGTCACGTGAATAGAGGGCCGCGGGAGCGGGGTGCTTCGGTTAGAGGTCGAGCCAAAATTGGTGGTCTGTGCAACATGTTGTGACATGGTTCCTCATTTCCGCGACATTTGAGGTTGATCATTTTCTTAGTGAATAATGTCGTGACATAGAACTCAAGATTGAACTTGTGGTTGAAGAGTGATGCCGCAACACAGGCTTTCAGGCTCTCGACATTCGAGGTTCAAGGTTGAACATGTTGGAGATTATGTTGAACACCTAGGCTGAACATCCTTGATCGTCACTTTTTGATCTAGAACCTGTCTAGCCAAAGATAGCTAAATGGTGGAAAGAAGGGCTAATGATAAGATTGCGTCATCGACTCTTGTTGGTTTTGGAGTTTATTGAAGGATAAATTGACATTTCAAGATCAGAGAATTCATCCATCCAATCTAACCAACAAGAATTGCATGTTTGTCTTGAAAAATGTGCGATTCCTCTAGCCCAATTTGAACACACGTCATGAAAAACTACTGACCCATGAGAATTGCATGTTTGTCTTGAAAAATGTGCAATTCTCCAACCCAATTTGAACATACGTCATGACAAACTACTAACCCACAAGAACAACATGTTTGTCTTGAAAAATTTGCAACACAAGAATTGCTTGTTTGTCTTGAAAAATGTGCGATTCCTCCATCCCAATTTGAACGTTATGACAAACTACAGCAACCTAACTACTAATTGAGTCTATTTTCAAATCCCACAAAAATATGGGTTATATTTTGAATACCCGTGCATTCGGGTCCAAATTGGCTCTAGACCTCTAGTTGAACCACATATGCAATGAGAAGTATCTACACAAAACTTAGTCCTAGTTTGACCAATTCCTGGATTCCATCATCCTCAAGGTTCCCTATTGTCAACATGAAGCATAACTTGTTGAGGATCCTTAAAACATGTTCGCTAGAAAAGCAATAGCAGTATATGAAATTGGGATTTAGTGAAATATTTACGAGGAAAGAAGAACAAAGTAGACCGCAGCACAAGCTTGCATTTATTCCTACAAAATTTCATGCCCACCCACAACCACAGGACATGTATGAACCTTGGGTTTTCGGGCAATTGGATTCTGACCAATGTGATGTTTGTGTTACTCAAGCCAGACTAAGAGAAGGGAGTAAAATATTGTACATTATTATTGTTTTTAGTTAGTCATGTGGCACGCAACTGTGTAAGAGCTGTACAAGCCCTATATAGACAAAGACAGATACAGAGACAGGTTGATAGATGGGGTAGCAGCAGTACATACATTTTTATGTAGCTTTAAGCAACATATGACCCTTTGTTTTTCTACTTGCTTGCTCTTCACTTCATAACTGCGAAAAACCAATATCAGATGACCGGGTGCATCTTGCCTCAACAGCCAATGTCTTGACAATGCTCCGGCATGGATCCCCAAATCTAGCATTTGAGATTTCGATAGAACAGCTCTTTTTTCCTTGGCACGCCTGCAAACAAATTAGCAGAGGAATCCAATCAGCTGCCTATATACACTATCCCTCAGAAAAATTCACCACTGGATGACATTTGAATGCTAGTCATTGTCTTTTCAATGAAGTTTATACCATGATCGGCAATGAAAGAAAGCCACGCCATTATCTATATATAACCCCGAATATGTACTAACAAGGCACAACCTATATATTCTACTAGTAAAAGTTCTCAACAGAAAAGATAATGAACAACTATTTCATTTTTACCCACACCAGATATACACAATGAAGTTAACTAAGAAAGTACTCAGTTTGAAGTTTGAAGTTCCGACAATTGTAGTTACTGATTCAATTGTATCAGCAAAGTCAATGCCGTTTACCAGCAGCTTCCATGTGTATGTTCCTTTCAGATATAGTTTTCATCATACAGTTTGTCAAGACAATAAATTTGTCAGCACTCTTACCTCAGATACCACAGACATTGAAGTAGCTGCATGGCAGTTGCCTACAGAAAACTTCTGGCAGCTACCTTGAGGAGTTCCATAGCTAGCAAATTCTATGGACGAGATTATACGTCCCTCTTCACACTCTAGTTGCATTTCTGGTGTCTTATCATCTATTGACATCTCCCCACCAATATCTGAAGGGAACCATCTCTTTATAGGTGGGTAGTCGGTCTCTGATATTTGAGAGCAGACAGTTTGGGTAGAACGTAACTTGACAGAAATCTCAAATGGGTTTCCTCCGGTTTCCTCAAAGATAACTAGTAAGTTCTTAGATGCTTGTAACCATGCCCTTGGTATGTGGTACCTGAATATTGACCACATCGTCGATGTCAGTGTAATGGAATACACACACACACACACACGTCTTAGTAGACTTAAGCTCCCATTTGAATAGAATTGCTGAATTTTTTGATACAAATGTTGGATGCACAATACATAATTAAAACAAACATCACATTTGTTATTTGTCGAGCTCAATCACCAGGAGGAGATACTAATGTTAGCAATATGAAAAAACTAAAATTTTAGCAAATTTTCGTTACTTTACGTATTATGAGCTTGTGAGGTAGAAGTATACCAGGTTTGGGTGGGCTTCCCACAATTTGTTCGACACTTGCCTGAGTTGTAGGCTCCACGATAATCACAGGTTTCTGGACATCCACTTTTTGGGGCAACCAAAGTCCAGTATCTCCCTATATGATGGCCATTGACCCAAGCCTGGCCCTTTCCCATGCTTCCCAAATCAAGAGCAACTGGATCTGCTCCATCAGGGGCATCAAAGTAAGTCTGCAAGATAAGAAATAAGATGAATATTTGAGCACCAGTTTTCAATGTTATTGTCTTTGTAGAGTTGAATCTCTAAAATTATGATAAATTTACCTTGTACCAAGTAAATGTGGATGGAATAGCATCAAGAGCCAATTCAGTCCATCCTGCCTTCTCAGTTTCTTCTTTTGTAAATATTCTCTGAAATTCACCCTTAAGCCCAACCTAAAATCAACACGAGAGCACTTCAATAATCTCACAATTTATCTGCCTCTGAATGAAAGAGTAATACAAAAGTGTTCCATTACACAAATGTATAAACCAATCAGATCAAGGTACTTACAAGTAATGACAAAGTAGTCAAATGAAGTTTTAAATCATGAATTATTGATTTAAACTGATACACGTACATTTTGATAGAAACTAGAGAAAACAAAGCAACTTAAGAGTCAACTTGAATAAAGATATGTTTGCTGCAAGTCTTGAACCATTTAGCTTTATAGACATTTATATTAAACTATTAAAAGTTTTGTGAGCTTTTTAAAGTACCTGCAATCAATGTTTTTTTTTTCTTTTCATATTCAAACTAATCAGAAAACCAGGTAATGATAAATATAAATACAGTTTAAAAAAATCAGTCAGTCCATGAGCACAAAGTTGTGTATTAGAGCAAGAGCATTGTTGAGGCATAATTACTGGATAACATCTAATGTGATACAAATCTGGGGTCAACTATCTCCCCACTTCATAACAAAATATGCATTCTGTTTCTTTATCTTTCCTTGTAAATAGAAAATGATAGGTTAAAGGTAGAACTCTCTCTTCTTAGCATGGGACCACAAACACATAAGCAAAATAACTAGCCACAATATTTAACAACCTTTGAGCTTTTGGATAAGCATAAAAAATGTATATTGAATTATTTGTTACCCAATAGAGTATAATTCCATGTCATTCTCTACTTCAGAACACTGTTTGTAAATATCATCTTACAGCATCCCACTTGATATTCATATATGCTTACTATTTGCTGAGTTTAAATGCAAAATTGACTAAGATACTAATGATGCATGGCAAAGTAGCTGGCATTCACATTGCAACAAAATACTCAGCTCAAAGCATTAAATCCAAACCTGGTAGGTCCATGTTGACTTCGAGAGGTCAATGTCCCCATTTCTAAATCCAGTGACCTTTGCTTGGCCTCTAAACCCTGCACCATCTTTCTCAAGGAATGCGCCATAATTCTGCATCATAAGTCATAGCACAATATGTTGATATAATAGAAGGATACACGAGATAAGCTGTTTAGAGGTTAGGAGGGTACAAGGTGGAGAGTGTGTGTGAGCTATAGCTAAATCTTGTTATTTTGTTTTGCTCCTCCTATCAAGAAGATACTCTTCTCGGTTAACTCATTCTCTTTTCTCTAAGAAACTACCAGTATGTCTAAAATGTGAGCTATTAAAAGGTTATCAGAAGATGTTCAATTATTATCCTGAGAAAAACTGAAGCTTCTACCTGTAAGCCCACTGTCTGAGATAATAACAGTAAATCATTGTATCCTTGATGTAACTCAACAGGTTGAACTGCTTTTACCCAGTGACCAATCACACTGCCTGCACTTCCAGACGATGTAGAAGCATAAGTTGAGAAAAAACAGTATAATAGATTTTTCTAAACATGGTGCTACTACATTACCAAAAAACAGATTCACAATTTCTCAAGAGGCACCTAACTATACTCTCAAACTAAATCATCTCAAACATCCTAGCTAACAAAAATAAAGACCAGAATCTAGGATTAGAATAAATTATGAACACTACGGGCAGCTATGTCCTAGTCAGATGTGAAGTTCATAACCCTAACCCATCTGAGAAAAAAAAATGTTATACCAATTACCTGCAAGTTGGCCATTAACAAAGATGCGTAACACATCACGGATGCTATCGATTGTAACTGTTGGAATAACTTTATTTTGCGCCCAAAATGAGATGTCTTCCTTAGAAACATATATTCTGTATTTCAAAAAATACAATAAACTTAAACACATGTATATTACATGAAAACCATTAAATGAAAATTTAATTTTCTCATTTGTACAAAATGAGTGTCCACTTTCCTATTTAGAAAGTTAGTTATGCATGAATTACCAACAATATACTATGATGAGTTAGTTAGAATCTTCTGAGTTTGTTACAACAAGAATATATTGGAGTATAAAGGAGAAAGTCCAAACCTAGCTAACTTATTCTTAATTTTTACAAAAATGGGAAAGTGAACATTCATTTACATGCTAAATGATTTGGGTCAACAACGCCTGCATGATTTGGGGTCCATGCAAATTGGATTTTGTGGATTGAGGGCAGGGTAGATTATAGCTACAATGTTTAAGACTTGGGTCTTGGGTTGTTGAGGGTTTGGCACCACTGCTATGTAGGAAGCTTTGCCAGGCAGCAGAAGAGATTAAAGAGGCTTTAATAAGAAGTAGGCTCTGATACCATGTTAAGTTTGAGAAAAAATGATTCATATTATTCGGTATGGGTGAAACTCATTTATAGTACAAGTAGAGTAAATCAAAGATCTATCGAAGATCTCAAAAATCAGCTCAATCTAGACAAAATAAGATCCTTAAAACTGTGCTAATCAATCTCCTAATTTTCAGCCACTCTAACATCACATATCTCCTCATTTTCAGCCACTAACACTTACAAATGATCTAAGATATCCATCTCTATCATAAAGCAGAAGCAGCAGCAGCCTGAGCACTGTGAAAGCAAGAACTGGTTCCAATTTTTTTTAAGAAGAAATTTAAGCAAAAGATAAATTTAGAAATCAAGAAAAAAAATTGAACCCATGTTTTTGGTCTAATCCCTGATAGACATTACTTGTAAGCCAGTTCATTAGCATCCATAACTTTTCATGGAAATTTCTATGTTCTCATACCCATAACTTTTCATGGATATTTCTACATTCTCTTACTTTCAAGAATGAATCACGGGAGCCAACACAACACATACACACAGAGAGAGGAATGGATCAAGAAAATTAATTTGAGTACCTTGTGAAATGCCACAGATAATCAGATTGGTCCTTTGTGACATTTAGATGTTCCAGTATGCCTTGTATGGTAAAATTATTCTCACTCCACGCTCCAATTGGCTCTTTCACAGTCATCCAGGATTTTGAGAAGTAAGGAGTTTCACTCTGAGTCCTCAATTTACGTGATTGAGAAATATTTCTAAAAAGCGGCAAATCAAACTCTACTTCCTTGATGGAAGTTTGTGTTGCAACCTGCTCAAGACATGTAAAGGAGGCTTCGAAGGCTCAGACATGAGGAAACTAAATATAAAATCCTACACTTCTTAACAATAGCTCGAGTAGAAGTATGCTCGTATAAATGCATGTTGTATAATGAAGAATCAGAAGTCATATATGGCCTATATTATAGTCTGCCTTTCAATGTGTAAGAACATCAAACATTCAAAATTCTTACTATCAGCAAATATACATAAGAGAAAGGATAATGATAGAAAAATAAAAGATCAATGTTACTAAACTTTACTCCCCTCAGAAGGCAATATCTGGTTAAAAGGGAAGCAACGTGATTATATTCTTTAGAATCAACACTTAGCTTCTGTTATCCTGGAACTGTTAATGAATAGTTTGACAAAGTCAAAAGATAAAATAGAATATAAAGCATTTGTGTTAGCTATATAATAGAATAACTTAAGAATGTACAAGCTTTTGTGTTAAACTCAACTCATGCCAATCTCAAGTTCACAATAACTTTCATTATGTTCCATAATGACATGGCAGTTAACAAAAATCCATAGGTTAAGCTTTTTGTCACCCAATTAAGATACATAACATATTACCTGGTAGATGTAAAAGAAATATGATGTCATGCATGACATAGAGAAAGAAAAGACAACATCAGAATAAACAAAAACTTTCTGGGTCATTGTCAAAGAAGAATATTTCTAGTAGAGAAAGCTACACCTTGTTGGACGATATAATGACTTCTTAAGCAGAATGTAGATCAGAAATGGATGCTCACAAGACTTGGACATGGTGAAAGTTCAAAAGCATATATCATAGTTTGTGAGCAGGTATGTAAAACCAAGAAGACTCAGTTTTCCTATTAAACGAAGAAATAAGAGCACAAAATCTAAACACAAAACAGTTCATAAGACATCAGACAACAAATAAAGATTAACCAACAATCAAAGTTCAGTCTACTTACATGAGTTCAAACAAAACATGGGTTACGAATAATGGATATAATGCCTCATATATCACGATTAGATAAAAACCTTGGCAGAGTTAAACACCGTGTTCCGGCAGTCTGGTAATATACTGACTGACCAGGGCGGTAAAGTATATAATTGACCACGGAAAACCACAGAAACTTCTTTATGTTCATCGATATTTGCAAGAAATGCAGAGCACCTGCTTTGACTTCCATAACGAGTTATGTTCTGGCCACCAATCACAGTTGCACTATACACATGTGCCTGAAAATAGTTATACGTCAACATAACTTAAGGCCATTATAAAAACAATATTTTGGAGATCTCAGCACTGCTTGAAAGATTTCACATAAGAATTGGACAGTTCCCTTTGTCTAGAGAGATGTATGATTTAGATAACTTCTATTTGAATTACAAATTGCATATTGCACTTCAAGTAATCCTCGTCGCCCCAAGAATATATAGCAACAAGCTGGTACTTGGTAAGATGTCTTATACAAGATCAAACAAAGATATTTTAAGAACTACTTGAAGTTTGTATGTCATGATATCAGCTAACCACTTTATTCTTTACACAATAGATTTTCCTTTGATTTTATGACAGCAATTCAAAATGGCACTTAGCCTGAAACAAGAACCTGTAAAAATATCCATATGAAATTTATGGTATCCGTAAATGATACTCTCTCCATCACAAAATAATTGTCCACTTTCTTTATAAAAAAAAAATTGTCACATAAAAATTGCCCACTTTCTTTATAAAAAAAAAATTGTCACATAAAAAATTGTCCACTTTCTATTTTGATTAGCTAGTTAAGCATGAATTACCAGCAATATCCTTAAGATAAGTTGGTTAGAGCCCCTTGAGTTTGTTACAAAAAGAGCACTTAGGGTACAGGTGAAAAAACCTAACTCTAACTAACTCATCATTAATTTTCACAAAAAAAAGGAAAATAGGCAATTATTTTGTGACGGAGGGAGTAACAAATCACCCTTCACATTTTCTTTTTCAGGCAAGATTAGGAAAAAAAATTGCTATCTTCTGGTGCATGACTGAAACAATAAGTAGTGTATGTGCTTAGATGAAAATCTAATATTAATGACAATGACACAAAATAATCATCTAATTAGATGGTTCAGCTTCCATTTGTGTGCTTCATGCTCTTATGTCATAAAGAAGCCCAATATTCATTCTCTTTAGGACTTCCTAGACAGGAATATATTGGGGCCAGTTTTTATGTGCTAGATCAAGGTGAAGAAAGAATTCACATTATATTATTAGTCCAGAAAGGTTGTTATGTTAGAATTTGTAGATGTTATTAGCTAGTTTCCTATTTTAATTACGTTGTTTCCTATTTCTAGTATTTCTCTTTTCTAGTTCATATGTCTTGTATAAATTAAGAGTTTTCTATTCAATAATAATATACAATTCTTCTCTTCAAATTCAACATGGTATCAGAGCCTTAGGTTAGAGCAAAATACCTAAAGCCTCTTTCTTCCGCTCTTTTTGTTGCC
>JAYMSZ010003787.1:0-10179 GCA_036897665.1 Pelargonium citronellum | reverse complement strand
ACCCAATCCCCCCGGGGGCCCGGGCCCCAACAAGCACACGCAACCGTGACTCCCACGCGCCACAAATAGCGTGTGGCCGCATCCCCATCAGCATCAGATCAAAGACGTGCAAGGCGAGTGTCCCAGGGCGTACGTACGGACACCCAGAATTGGATGCGAGTTTTTCAGATTTTTTTATTTTAATTTTAAAAAATATAGATGGGGCCCCACAAATAACATTAAAATAAAACGTACAACATTCAATGGTGGGCCCACAGAGTGGTGGAGGCAGTAGTGGGTCCCACCAGTAATTTACTAAAATTGCACAGAATATGGATTGATGGGTTTTATTGTCATTTTGTGTGTGCGTATGTTGCTTCGGTCTCGGTCGGTCTGGTGGAGAGTGTGAGAAAAAGGTGGGGTTCTGTTTGTTTGTTTGTTTGTTTGGTTAGACTTTTAGAAAAATGACACAAAAATTAATAAACCCCACTCCACAACAACACTTGTTTCTTCTTCTCCACCTCCATTTCTCTTATCTTTTGCTCTGAAAATCCATTTCCACACAATCCAGGTTGGTTTATTGATCATCTCTGTGTTTGTTCATTGGCTTTTTGCTTTTGCCTTTTGGTGGCTATGTGGGGTTTGTTTGGGTTTCTTAAATCTGAAAAGGAAAGGTTTTGGAGTTACCCATTTGGGTTTTTGTGAAATATCTGTGTTTTTTTTTCCTTTTTGGTGGCTCACTTCAGTGGAGCTGAAGCTCAGTCAACTTTGGGAGAGAATAGAGAGCAGAAATGGAGTTTTGGGTTTTGTGATTTGAAACAAAAAAAATGTATTGTTGTTTAGTTTCAGCTTTTTGAGCTTAGTTTCTCTTTCTATTGCTCAAATCTGGCTTTGATTCTGATCTGTTTTCTCTTTTTCATCATCAGCAAGCTAACTGAGCTTTTGACTGATGAGTGTGTTGGATTTGTGGAGTGTTTAATGTTGATGTTTTGAGGGTTCTTGGCTCTAAGTATGTTTATTTTAGTATTTGGGATCTATGTTTTTTTTTTTAATTTTTTTTAAATAGTTTAATTTCTTTGGGTTAATTTGGGTGTTCTCATTACGTTGGAAAAGCAAAGAAATGGTAAATGAAATTAAAGCAGCTACCCTAAGTTACTTTTGGTAGATTACTAGATTATGTGTCTAGTTATGTTTCATTTGATACTATAAAGTGCAGTGTTGATATAAATGCTTTTAAGTGAGTTTCTTGGCTTGGAGCTAGTTTCCTCTTAGAACCCCTAAATCAATTGTTTTATTGATTGTTTCTGGTCAAAGAAGTGTTCCTAATGAGTTTTGTAATTAATAGGAATGACATATTTACTTGGAAGATTGTTCTAGGTTAAGTTGTAGAAAATGTTCAACTTATTGATCAATTAAACCATTGCTGAAAAATTTATGGGTTCTCTCTTCTTTGCAGTCAAGAATGGGCAGCATTTGAAATCGACGTTTTGAAAGCTGACAATGGGCATCTCCTGTGTTTACCGTTCCCCTAGCAGCAAGAATTGATGTGTGCCTTATTTCCAGTTGAAGAGGCATTTCAAGGTGTGTATAGTCTCTTAGTTGTCTTTTACTATTTTTCAGTAACCGAACCTGACATTTAGAGATTAGTGCATATGCTCTTTTGATTCTTTCGCACTTGGACATTTTATCTTATGAGTATTATTGCTATTGAACAATATGCGGAATCTGTACGTCATGCTGTTTCATTGTTTAGCCTTCATCATTTTTTCAGTCTTAAGTATGACTATAAAGCATATCCTGGAAATTTGTGTCTGTTTCATGGCAAGCATTACAGAAGTTTAATGGTGTAGAACAATGTATTCAAATATAGTTTGCTATGTTTTCACATTCCTTAGTTGGCATGTCAATGGCTGGAGTCTTTGATTCTTAGACATTTTCTTATAATTAAAGCTATAGCATGCCATACAAAGTTCTACGGGCTTTTGGACCATTCCTTATGTCCTGTTTATTGTTTCTTTGCCCATTCTACGTGGAGCTATTGTGTTACCCTGCAGTGAGGAATATTACTTGATTCACACAAATGTTGTATTAGCATTCGGATCATTCTTCTTAACTTTTATCTTCATTTTGTAGTAATCTAACTTGACAACTAGTCTTGGTAAAAAGGAAGTGTTTCATGTCTACAAGGTAAGTGGAAAGCATAACAATAATATACCTGAGAGAAAATCAATAATCAAACCTGAATGGACTTAGAAAAGAAGTGATATCAATTAATTGAAACAAGCTTAGGGTTAAGCCTTAACACACTTGGGCTAAAATGGCTCTTACACCATTTTTTTCTTTCTAACCAAACAGTTGCTTACACTAAGGAAACTTATGGCAAATAAATTGACTAAGAAAGAAATTTCACATTAATATGGAGCAAAATAATATCAGGACTTAGTTTATATGCTTAAGAATCTGCCTTATTGTTGTGCTCTGTGTGATGATTTATTATTTGTGCATTATGTTGTGGTGGTTTGAGATTCAATGTTCATGAGGTGCACATGACATGAGATGGAGTTTTGACGCTTTTGAGTTTAGAACATAACTGTGTCAACTCTTAGACAGAAATGGGCTTCAAAAATAATTGTTTAGAAATAAATAATCAAAAAAAGAAACAAATTAATGAATTCTTTAAGATATTCATTACATTCACAATTATTCATTGACCATCCTTTTCATTTGTGGTTTTTCTTTTTCTTCTTTGGCCGACTCTAATCTACTGTATCCTACTTAACTTATCATGGTTACTGATAGTGGCGAACTAGCTGTCCCGTAGTTATTCTTCTATTGAATAGTGACGTTTCTGTCGTTACATGCTAGCAGTACTACTAATCTGGTGAGTTTGGGTTCAATTTTTTTTTTCTGTGAATGTTGTAATATTCTTCTAGAACCTAAGATAACATTCCCATATATATCATATTCTTTTTTCTGGGGTTTTTTTTAATCTCTGATGCGTCTGTTTTAGCCTGAAGTGTTCTATTGAAGCAATTACTACCCTGCATATCCTGTATGTAATATTCTGTAATTGTCATTAGCTTGATGCTGTCATTTGACATTTTTAAAATGAACTCGAGACAGGTTGTTAGAATGATTGCATGGAAAACTTCACTTCTGCTCGAATTGAGAACCATTAAATGCTGTCTGTGAGGCTCTTACTGAAGCACTTGTTAGGGTACTCATGGATAAGTACGATTTAAGAGCTCGTGGAGTGGCAAATAATTCAAGACAAATCTATTCTCTTGGGGAGAAATATACTATTGGGAAGGTGAAGAACACAACAGGTTTTTGTGGATCTGAAAAGCAGGGAAATGAATCTGAGAATGAAATTAACAGTTGTGAAGGAACAAAAACTTTAGCAACTGAAATCAAGCCTCTAAATTATCCACATGTCCCTTCCGGTGAGTGCACCAAAGAGAATGCACATGATTGTGGATCACTTTCATCTGTTATTTCAACATCGACAAGTTTAACTCAAACGAAAGAACTTTGTGGTGGAGAATCCCATGGGGTTATATCTTGTTGCAGTGGGCTAGCAGGCGATGGAAATATGAAGGATAGTGAAGTACCCAAATATTCTAATGATGGAATTGATTCTAGACGGAACATTTCCATGAACTGTGATGTGAGCGCAGAGACAAGGCTACTCCAAAAAGAAAAGGAGTTGGTAACCAGAACTGATGTGCATTGTCTAAATGTTGGCGAAGATGGTAAACAACTTAAAACCGAGTCTTCGTCTTCTAATTCTTTGCATATTATTCTTCCAACTTCTTCTAATGACAGTTATCAAGAGGCATCAGTGGATGGCAAATCATGCAAGTATGGTAGAACTAGTGATATGGTCACTTCCACTTCTGCTGACAAAAAACATGATCATGCAGTCAGAAGTTCCTTATTGGGTAGAGCTCTAGATATTGTAGAAAATGCTGAGGCAACAGATTGTGATAAGGTGCTGGGGGTAATTGCAGATGGTAACTCTATCAATGTGGAGAAGACTGATGTTCTGAAATCTAATCTGTATAAGAAGAAAAGTGCAGAATTGTCTGATCAAGGTAATGAAGATTCTTGCTATGAGGTAGATGATGCACTAGAGGTGGCTTGCCGGGTTGCAAAAGAGGTAGAGAAAGATGTCGGTACATATAAGGATGTCTCAGGAAGCTCCTCTACTATAGAAGAGAAAAATAGCGAATCAGTTAATCAGAATTCTGTTGACTCTGTATATCCAACTAGAAAAGATTTGCTAACAGAAGCAGTTTGCAGAGTCCAATCATGTGATGAGCAAGTTAAGTGTGTGACATACTGTTCTACTAAAGTGGAGGATTCAAAAACTTCAAAGAAAGGCGAGCAGTTGTTTGTGGAGGTTGATGAGCCATCAGTGGACGTGGGTTCAAAGGTGATTCATGAATCATCATATATAACTACAAAACCTGAAGATATATCCTGCAATGGCCAAACAACTGATGTCTCTGGCATTGATCTCAATGAAGATTTCCTTGGAACTGAAATGGATTACCCTATGCAGTCTGTTAAAGGCATGGAGTCACTTCACTCGGGTCATTTGTCAAAGCCTATTCCTGTGGTGGCTAAATCTGGAATTTCCATATGTTTTCCTATATACCAGTCGGAAGGGAAAACAAGTGGCTGGAGGGGATCCGCGATAACTAGTGCTTTTCGGCCTACTCCTTTTTCAAAGAGTTTGGAAAATAAGGCTTTCTTTTCCAAGGATGATAATGATAGTTCAAAACACTCAGATATTAAAGGGTTCGACCTCAACATTGTTGCTTCAGGAGTTGATTATGATATGGAGTTTCATTCAAATAAGTATATTTCAGCTCCATCAAGCTTGCCTTGTAAAGCATCTTCCGTGGATGTCTGTTCAACAAATGTAGGAAGGTTCGATTTTGACCTAAATGATGCTAGTGAAAATGGTCACTTATCTCCACAAGCATCACCGTCAAAACCCTATGCAAGAGACTTTGATTTGAATGACAACCCAGTATCTAAAGATCCATGCAATGGTGCTCACCAGTCTTTGAGAAACAAGGCCTCACATGATTCTGCTCTTTTTTTCCAAGGAAAGGCCAGACAATCAGACCCCAGTCAAGTCTGCCCTATGTATCTGCAAGATTTGAGTTCTGTGCGCAGTTTGAGCCACAGCCATGCCAGACCCTATCAAGTGGCTGCACCCAGTATGCTTCCACCGGCAGAACAAATGCAGAGGATGGTTCCCGTTCAGCACAATATGACGTATCAGCCACCATCACATGCCTTCCACTATAATCATGGATTACTGTTTCACCCTAACAACCACCAGTCCTCAGCCCTATACTCACCAGGTATCTTACCGTACATGACGGATCCACGGGGAGCGAACTTCATTGCACAAAATGTTGGGTCTCCATGTGCCCCACATATGATGGAGGTTCCGGGCGGACATAGTCCCAGCGATTTGGTGATCATGAGGCCCAACTTTGATCGAAACAGTGGTGCAAATTCATTGGGGAACGGAACCAGAGGAGTAAGTACCAGACAACAGTATATCCCGATAAGTACTTCACTGATGGAAGAGCAAATGAGGTCTTTCCAGCACTCCGTACCGCCTCACACCTTGAAAAGAATGGAACCAGACGGGGGATGGGACTCTCACCAGCATGGCCACAGACAGGTAAACCCATGGCGATAAATTTCTCTCTGTGACTTCCATCGTGTTAGCAGAGGAGTTCTAGTAAAAAATAACTCAATTATACTTAGTTGCACCTGTGTTCAATTGTTTTCATCTGACCACTTCAGTAAAATAGGAGGTTACTGCTGTTGGCTTCTCCAAGTATGAGATGATAGTTTATAAAAAAATTCCATTTTGACTTAAATATGATTTTGTGTTATGCTTCTTGGATTCCACAGGGCTTATGTACATGTTACATATTTTGATGCAAATGAGTATGGAAAGCACTGTTACTTAATGTACTGAATCATGAATGCTTGTGAATATTTTTCCTTTTTCTTTACTTGAGTTGATTGTGTTATGAGAAATGACATCCTGACACTTGGCGCTCGAGTACCACGTCGTCTCAATTGATTACCCAATCTTTCGACGAATGAATCACTCCACGAACGAAGAAAGGTTTAATAGACTCCAATGTCGCGACATCGATCCCATTTGCGCAATATTGCCTTGATTGCCCATTATATTGATGAATAAATCCAACTTGCTCTCGGAATCTTTCGACATTAGGGTGTTTGACGTTTTCAATTCAAAAGATTTGATTATTATTTTCGTTATTAAAAAAATGTTGGCAGGTTGGCACTGACATGAAAAGTTGTAACACGACACCATACTGATGTGGCGATTGGCTACCAGTTACAAAGGTGAGAATAAAAAAAATTAGTAATCCAAGGGTCGTAACAAACAACGATTTGAGGTTAGGGCTAAAATTAAATTTTTGAAAAACTCGAAGGAGGTAAAATCATTTAACTCATAAAGGATTACGTGGCAATTTGGTGATGTGGCATGAAATTTGTTGACTTGATGAATGATTACTTGTTCTAGTCAGTTACATGGGTGAGAATAAGTAAATTAGTAGTCAAAAGGTCAAAACAAGAAATATTTAAGGATATGTGTTAAAGTCAAAATTTCGTCGAGTTAAAGAAATGAAAAATCATTTAAGTTGACAATAAATTATCAGTGGTTCTATAAATAATCAGTGCGAAGAGAACAATGGATGCGTTGTCGATCTCTGAGGCATTTAGTCGGATTGTGGAACGGGGTTGACAAGAGCATCTAGCCGAGTATGACGTGCTTCAGCTAGTTCAAAGCTCTGCAGGTTGGTGATGTGGACATCAGTGCTTTCAGTCTGATTAAACAGGTTGGTGCTAAGGATTCTCCAATGGCGGAAATGATGACCATCGTAATAATGTTTAAGAATATCATCTTACAAATGTTCCGAGTGATACATGTTGAAGGGGATCAAGGTTTACAATGTCTTTGGTCTTATGATTTTTTACATAAAAAATCTTGTTAAGGTGGTTTGACAAATTTGTTTTGTTTATTACTCGTAGTATGCGAATTGAGTGGTTTATACATTAGTTAAGTCCTCTGATACTATATCATACATTGTTATTCGAAATTTGCTTCCATCTATGTTGATGATTTGAATCAATAATATTTAAAAAAATTTTGTTACAAAAAGGTTGTGCAAAACTAGACTGACCTAGGGATCCTGCCCAACCTGGAGGGATGGGGTCTGATCTAGTCCTCCTAATTTTCCTTTGGCATGGTTTTGATCGGTATAGGCTCGGGTTTGTTTAACTCCTGCTAACCGGTTTAAACAGGTAAATTTGTGTCGCATTGGCTATTGATCAGGAACATCACAATGCCAACTCATAACAATTGTCATTTGTTTATGTGAGATCACTGTTTTATTTTTTTTCCTTTCAAAACAACAGCTAGAACGACACCGTTTCGACCGACTACAAAAGAAAAAACAAAACAAAAATTTTTGCCTTTCAATTAGTGTAGATTCGCCGACGTGGCATGTTCACGTGACAATTATTATGAGTCGATATGATGACGTGTACTTAATAACTGACGTGACACAAATTGACATGTTAAAATCGATTAATAGAGGTGTAAAACATAAAAAAAAATCAATTCAAAGGTTATATACGTGCAAAACTTTAATCAGAGACTAAACACATAAAAATGCGAGTCCAAAAGAGACAAAGTTATTTAAACTTAAAAAAAAATAAAGTCTTTTTTTAATAATTTTCTATTATTTTGAAAGCCTTTTATTAAAACTTAGTTTAATTTTTTTTTTTTTTTAAGATCAAAAGGGGTAAACTATTATTAACTCAAATCAGCAAACAAAGTCTCCTCCAGCGGAACCGGGTACAAATGACCTTCCCAAGTGACAGGACCCGACACTGAACCTGACGATCTAGCTACCAAATGAGCAACTCGGTTCGCAGACCGGACAACATGATTGCAAGAAATACTGGAAAAGGACAAAGACAAAGACAAAATGTCACCAATTAACAGACCTAAGGCACTGGAATCCTCCCCTTTGGTCTTGAGTGCTGAAATAACTAGCAAGGCGTCGGACTCGATAATCAAATTATCTCATCCAAGCCTGACTGCCCATTATAAAACTTCACGAATAGTAAGAGCTTCAGCAATTTCCGGTTCACGAATACCGTGCCAGCCAACACGGCCTCCGCCACAACATTGACCGGAACTCTCCCGCGCCACCCAGCCACCTCCTGCGCGATTTAGCTCCGCGTAAACTGCTAACTTAGTTTAAAATTTTATAAAACATTGGGCTGCTCATGTTTATCATAATATGAATGAAGGTATTTTTTAACTAGTACAAAAAATGAAGGAGCTTTGGGATAAGAACATACACATGGACGAATTCAAAACTTTTAGTCAATCAAGACAAATTAATTATGATATAAATTATTGGCTCAAATTTTTATAACATTTTTAATGAGTCGATGATGAATTTTTTAAAAAAATTAATTGGAGCAAATGTGAAAAAATGTAATTATATTTATCAAAATTTGGTAAAAATTAGTAACGGCCGCTATATCTCTCCATGTAGATCCATCCATGGACACTCACAAAACATTAAAAACACGTTATAAAAAATTCATATATAATATCTTCACATTTATAATTTCAACTCGTCGTAAAATACTTTTTTCTCAGTGTTCAAATTTGGACAATATAAAAAATTCATACATAATATCTTCCCATTTATTTCGATTCGTTTTAAAATACTGTTCCTCATAGTAATCGACTTCGAAACACAATCTACAGGGTGTTGGTTTAATATCATTTAATGAACTTATAAATATGATATGCTCTCCATTTTGACAGAATAAAAGATTTGAAAAATATTAAAGAGCACTAAATTATTGGTCTTCTCCATCTTCAATCCAATTGTAAAGCCTATATAGTCTACACTTTAGACCCCATATCTCCATTGATTTTTCACACTTTTATGTTGCAACCCATTTTCAAATTGAGTGGTTGTCAATTTAATTCAATTATATGACTGATATAACTAACTTAAACCGGTAAATGAGATTATGACACCTCATTAAAATTTATTTTTATTTACTCAAGTGAATTTGTGGGAACGGAGCGACCCGTCCGGATCCATAATTTTAAATGAGGTGCCACCACCTTATTACTGCAACTGATATAAAATTATATCAGTCAACTGATGTTCATATTACTCTTGCTACTAATTATTGTTTTACTTTCATTTGTGAATGCTTTTTAAACTTACTCTAATTAGTTCTTCGACTTATAAAATGTTACAATATTCTAAAAGTATTGGAATAAATGTTAACAAGTACATCCACCTCTACCGTACTTAAACAAAAATTAAAAATGTTATACCAATATAATTTATTGAGTAGTTGATAAACAAAACACCGGTATGAGACATAATTATGGTAAAATGAAGACTAAAATCAAAAGGAAAAAACATAATGAGAATGATAAAACATACCAAATACTTTTCAATTATCAAGATGAATCAAATTAGTTCTTATAAACTTCTTAGTTATTTATCCATCCATTGTTAAAATGTTGGTGTACGAGATATTAAATGTATTCTTTTTGATGCAGATATTAAAAGTATTCTTAATTCTTTCTTAAAAAGGTATTCTTAAAAATAATTAAGAAACACAATCTTCGCAATTAGCACCTATGTGGCAATAAATACATTTAAAAAAATAAAAGTTGATACCTTTTTTTTTGAAATCATAAAAGTTGATACCTTAGTGCATACATGAATATAATTTAGCTGACATGTGCAATTTTCACGAATTTAATATCTTGTCACCATATTTAACAGTTATTAACTAGCAAAAGAACTAAAAAAAACTGTAGCAGCTATAGTTAGTTCTTCATCGAAGTTTATTGTTGAACCATCGTCGGTCTTATTTTTATCGGCGGTGGTTAAATAGTTTTTACGCGCATTACTTCAATCAAATAAACACAAATTGAGCATATTCGACTTGTTTAGTTTTGTTTTCCCGTTGGTTTCATCATCATTGCTGGCTCATCTTGTTCAATCCACATGCAGACGACGTAATATCATATCCGCCTTCATTATTGGCTAGTTTGTGATAATACATTAACCACGAATA
>JAYMSZ010003786.1:0-10180 GCA_036897665.1 Pelargonium citronellum | reverse complement strand
TGGCCTATCTTTCGCGCCATACAGATTGTTCTACGCCATGGCTTCTATAGGGGCCATTTCCTTTACATCGAAGATTCTAGAGAGAAGACAGAGGGAAAAGGGAGAAGCTCATTTTGGCAGCAGAAAGCATTCTCATAAGCATTGACAGAGCTTCTTCCAAAAGCCATGTGTTTGTAAAGCATCCAGATCCTATAAGCTTTCTTGTACGTTCACGATCACCTGTGGTTTATCCATCCGAGCAAGAGGTGTCTAAGGACTGATGCTACTTGCTCAAAACAGAGGTAGCAGAAAACTATCCACTTTCTGCAGTTTTACATTCCACGCTGAGCCGATCACGCACAAATATGGCGCCATTTTGTTGTAAAATGTGAGAAAATAGGGGAAAGAAACTGTTATGAAACTTACTGGTTGGGCCATATTTTTTCTCCCGTGGCAACGCCTTTTTGGTACAAGATGTGAGAGCAGTTGGTTTTCTATTTATTTATTAGAGGGTTTGGCTTTTTGTTGTGAAACTAACCGGTGTTAGCCATTCTGTAATTTGGTTCTGTTTCTGATCAAATACATGGCACTCTCGTTTACAAGAATGCGAATTGTTCTCTATTTCTTTCCAGTTTCTCATCTTCATTTTTCCCATAACTCTCTCAAGCCTTGAAAACATATCTCAAAACAATCAGTGTTCTGATATAAAGACATTTTTCCAATACTGTGAGATCTTTTACTCTATATGCTCAATGCAAGAGAAAATACCACATAATAGCATCCAAAAAAACATAAACTATCTCAGGTAGCAGATACAAGCACTGAACCCTTATTGAAAAAGCAGCAAAATCATGAAACATGCCAAATGAAAACATTCACACACTGGAAAAGAAAAGAAAAGAAAAAAAAAACTAGTGCAAGAAAGAGAGGCAAAACGGCACGAAGAAGGCCATGGAAGCAATGAAAGTTGATGTGAAGAACTGAGGAGCAAAGCCAGAAGCAGATGCAGAGCCATGAGAAGTGGTGCCGTCCGGAGATGGAGCCGGCGAGTGCTCCTCTGTATGATCAGACATTGCCACTGCTACCAACATTGTGAAGATCATGCAGTACAAGGCTAATACAGTCCATGATCCTCTGGTTGTTGCCATTTCTGAGAGTTGAGACAAGACTCAACTGGTGGATAGATCAAGCTTGTTAATTGCTCTTCAGTTCTTGAAGACTTTGTGCCATTAGTTTCTTATTATATAGACAAAGATAGCACTTGGTTTTCGGAGAAGTCGTGGGGTGGATGATTGTTAGCAAATAGCTATCAGCTGCAGGCCTGCAGGCAATTTTTTTTCTTTCTGAAATACAAATATCTCCATTTCCAGCATTTACAGTGCAAAGTCTATGGAGCTATTTCTTGAAAATGAGTTGATTTGGACTAGGAATTGGGCAGCTAACGGCGCGCCTGCCACGAAGAAAGTCTATGATGGCTGTACTGTTCTGTCATTGCAGTACAATACCAATTCAAATGTTAGGTAGAGATTGTGAGAGCTTTGACTTTTGTTATAAAATAACTGAGTTTGTAAATCTCAAGCTGTGGATAAATATAATTTTGATGAGTTGTTGTGCTGTATGCCAGAAGATGGATGGTATTTGGTTGCATGACTGATTATGCTATGCACTTGTGATTATAGTATCTTTGATTGACAGCATGTTGTGACAAAACAAACTGTTAAATGCCAACTTTCAAGGCAGATAACACAACAGACCTTACATGTGGACCTAGAAGGGAGGCAACACAGTTTGGGCCTAGTGACCCGTCTGTCTTGCCTCCCATCTTAGCACACGTACCCACATGCAGTTTGAATAAGAAAGATGAACTCGAGCATGCGCATGGTAGAAAACCCGAGCCTACACGTGGATTAGTGGACTTAAGACGAGAGTATCACTTGACACTCCCCTCATGTGCAGATCGTATAAGAGAAAACGGAGTTTGCATGTGAATATGTGGAGGAGTTGGTCGAGAGGTAAGACATACATACCTATCAAACAGAAACAACTATGATATCATGTTAAACTTGATTACAACCTAAAAGCTTAAACTTTTGGGTTAGGAGTTAAGTTTAACTCTCTTGTCTCTCTTTCGGTTCCAAGATCTACAACATTGATATCCTCCTGATCATGTTTAAAGCACTGGTATTGTTACTTTTATTCAAATAGCATTGTATGTACTAAAACACATCATCTTAATGGCAGAACCACACAAAAACACATCATAAGCAAATGACATACATATATCTGCATAACTAGCTAAAAATGAGTTACAATGTCATCAACAAGGCCAAAGAAGCACATAATGCTGTGGTGAACAATTTGGGGAAGAAGCTTGCGGCAGCAGACTCACCATCTCCTGAGCCTGTAAGAGTAGGAGATGGAGCCAGAGTGAGAGTCCGGCTGGTTCACACATAACCATAACCACAAGCACTTGGAGAATCATGAGTCATGACCATTAAGGCACATGAAAACAATCTTTTTGCAGTAGCCATTTCTAGTATTAGACTCAAACACAAAGGGATTGAACCAAGACTTTACATGAACAAGTAGATTTATAAAGAGTGGGAATATGGAAAACTGTCTATTCTGATTTAGTCAGCTGAGGACCCAAATCAATATTTATTTTGTTTGTTTGATCAATGACAAGAACAAGATTGCGATTCCGGAAGACGTCAAAACTTGAAGATTAATCAACACTCATTATCAGACAGATTAGTCTTTCCACCCCAAGCTGCATAATTCATCACAAGGATAACATTTACAAGTACTTGAAGTGTTCAACATTTTGACTATCTTTTTGTTAAAGATTGAGTCAAGTCTTTGAACCTAATAATTAATCATCTATGTGTCATATTTCTTGAACAAAAAGATATGATGAAATCATCCATGACAACACAAACTACTCAAATTCATTATAAAGAAATTAATATTGTGATAACAATTGCGAACGAGAAAATACAGATACAAACATCACAAACATACCAAATGAAAAACATTCAGAGACTTAAGAAACTAATGCAAGAAAGAGAGGACAAAAGGCACAAAGAAAGCCAAGGAAGCAAATAAAGCTGAGGCTAATAAATGAGGAGCAAAGTTTGATGCAGCAGAGTAGTTATCATTTCCTGATCCATATCCATAAGAATCATCACCCATTGCCACTGCTACCAACATGTTGAAGATCAAGGCACAAAGAATCAATGGTCCTCTGGTTACTGCCATTTCTGAGAGTTGAGACAAGATTATTGGATAGATCAAATTTGCTATTTTATCTGTTGAAGACTTTGAGACATTAGTTCCTTTTTATATAGACAAAGATAGCTTTGGGTTATGGAGAGATCATGGGGTGGTTGGTACTTGGTAGTTAGAAACCAGCCATTGGTATATTTCTTGGATATGAATTGATTAGTGGTGCTCATGTTATAGATTCAGTTTCAACTCCCTACCCATTTCTTATACTTAGAGACATGTTGAGATATTTAGAATCCCATAATATATGAGATTTGTTTAGATATGTCTTGTTTATAATATAAACTTTTCATGATGTCTATTTTACCCTAATTGTTCTCGTTGTTCTTCGATTTGTTCTTGGTGTTTCAAAAACAAATCAAATCTAAAACTCAATTGATTCAATTTCGCATAAATGTAATTCAAAATTAAACCCAACAAATCTTGATTCCATTTTCTCTCATGAATCAGTCTCAAAATCAGTGTCCCTGATTCTATTCCGAGAAAAATGAGTTAATGTTGTATATTTACACTTGTAACCCCCATAAACATGTGGTGTAACAAAACACAATGGATACTAACTTATTTTAGAGATATTATTAGTAATTCATGCATAACTAATTTTGTAACAGATCGATGATACAAAGACACTCTTCTTAGGACAGAGCTAGAGAGCATTTTATTTTGTTTGTTTGGTCAATTACAAGAAGGATGTTGCAATTTCCTTCATAATGCATCTGATAAAGAAATATTGACTCATTATCAGACAGATTAGTAGTCCCATTCAAGGTTGCATTTTCAGCTTAATGATAACATTTACAACTAATTTAAGTGTTCCAAAGTTTGACTAACTATTTTTTTTTTTTACTTTAGTATAAAATCTTTGACCATTACATTTATAAATTAATCAGCTTATGATACACCAAATGGAAAGTTCCTTCCATCTCTCTCCCACTGGGATAAATTAAATTTCATCACTTCATTTGTACTATCCATCAAGATTTCAACTATTGCATCATCTGCTGTTTCATATTTTTGAAAGCACCATTCTAAACATACAAAGGTATGGGAAACAAATATCAAACTGTTATTTTATGCCAATATTGTAAGAGTTTAAACTAAAAACTATCTCAGTACACAATACTAAAAAGAAAAACAAAAGGCTAGAAATCAAGAAAACATAATCTGGTAAGAGGCTCCAGCTCTTCAACATTTTGTATTATTGAAAGAACACAAGATTAGCACATTAAAATCCAAATTCACAGCTAGGCACAACTAGTGAAAGGAATGAAGTAACAAGAAAGCCAAGGAAGCAAACAATGCTGTGGCAAGCATTGGAGGAGGGAAGACGGGAGCGCCAGAGCCACCGCCATCTCCATTGCTGATGGTAGGAGATGGAGCCAGTGTGAGTGACCAAGCAGTGTCAGCTGACATAACCATGGCTACCAACATTGAGAAGATCATGAAGCAAATTAAAACAAAAAATGGCTTTCCAGTTGCCATTTCTAAGAGTAGACAAATAAAATGACTATCTGTTGTAGCTTACTATATATAAAGTCAGTCAACTGACCTTGAATTATTTTTATGCATCCCAAGATATATATGTCATGCATGACATGTGATTGGTTAAGAAATTGCAGATTCATACAAGTGTTCACATGGAACAAGAAGTAACACAACTTTAAAGATAAATCTTCCCTTTTTATTTTATCTAGAAACTAAACAAGCTATTATTCAACTGATTGCTCAACAATATGTAACATTTCCATTCCAAATGCTCATGGTTGGTTAGGTGTCAAATATGTAACTCAATATGATTATATTAACCAACATGTTGACCATGTAAATACACTGAATTGAACATGATTTCACCCACTATAAGTCTATAATGTGTGACAAATTTTACAACTTGGGAGAAAACTCAAATTGCCCCAAGATTATGTCTTCGCAGTGACAAATTGTCACCATCCACAAGAATGAATGTCGAACATATCAGACTAATTGAAATAACAGAACCATTAAAGGGGAAAGACTCGGACATACTACAAGGGCCGGCCTCTAACACGAAGGTTCATTGCTCTGGATGCCATAGCTCTCAAGTTTGCTCTGGCTACTGAAGTGGAGCTCGTAGCTTGCTCGTTGTTTCCCCGAAAAACCTCCATGAACTCCTCTCTTTGCAGCCTTAGAGCTAATGCAGCATCCTCATCATGACTCGGTACCCCTCTTCTTCTCCTTCTCACACTTTCTTCACTGCTTCTTATCACTCTTGCAGCGTTTCTTCTTGTTGGTGTCACTCTACTTGATACCCTATATGGCTGGAAACTTTGATTCGGCACATTACTAAGAAATGCACTTTCGGGACTTCGATGCTCAGATTCTCGACTATTTGATGTGATTGCGTTCTTCCTCGCTTCAATTTCTTGTGGAAATAGCAGCTGGATTGTGTTCCAAAGAACAGTATTTACAGTGCAAGATCTTCCATTGCTGAAAACCCCAATCAAACAAGTAAATGAATTAAATTAACCTTCTCAAATTGACAAAAGAAAAAAAACAACATTGTAGCTGATTATCAGAAACATCATGTTACCTTATCAGCTGTCTACACTTTGGACATCTCTTCCCACATTTGTCCGCGGCAGATCGCAAACATTTCTTGCAGAAACTACAATTAAAAAACCTAAACTATTAAGAATTTGATTAATAAAATAACATAATTGGGGATGCAAAAAAAGTGAACTTTTAAGCAAATTTAAGTTGTTCTTGAGTTTACCTGTGTCCACATGGTGTTGTGCTAGGTTCATAGCAAATCTCCAAACATATCTGCCAATTACATCAGACCAAACTCAGAAACAAAAGAAACCTAGTTTGGTTCAATTAAATAAATTAGGAGATTCTTACAGCGCATGAAAGCTCTTCCTTAAGTTTGTCCATGCAAGGAAGAACTGAATTCGAGCAAGAAACGCCAGAGCTCTGATCACCAAACTCATCTCTTTCTGCTCCAATTTTCTCATCTTCCTTCAAAACTATCTCCTTTTCTTCACACACTTTTGCTGAATAACATCCAAAAATACATTAACATTTTTTTTCCCATTTCAGCTTTCTCAGAGACCAAACAGAGGATAAAGAAAAATAAAACCCCATGAAAACTCAATTCCTCCAAATCAACCAAAAGGACACAAAAGAGACCAATACCTTGATTCGTGGTCTCTTCTTCATCAAGGTCAAGAACCACAACAGGAGCTGAAACTAGGCTCCTCCTCTCAGCCCTCCGTTTCCTGAAAGAAAAA
This sequence comes from Pelargonium citronellum, assembly GCA_036897665.1. Taxonomy (NCBI): domain Eukaryota; kingdom Viridiplantae; phylum Streptophyta; class Magnoliopsida; order Geraniales; family Geraniaceae; genus Pelargonium; species Pelargonium citronellum. The sequence goes on along the minus strand of JAYMSZ010003786.1, from coordinate 3,650 downwards.
GAAAAAAGAAAAAAAAAAACAGTTAATTCAAGATCCTCCTAAAGGTCCAATTTTTAAACTTCTTCTATTCCCATAAATTTTGTAGGAACCAAACAGAGTTTAGAGCAACTGGAAATTGAAAATATTGGATAGTGGGTACCTTCTTGAACTTTGTGGTGGACTCTTGATGTGCAAATCGCAGCGTTTTTTGTGCTTGGACTCTCGATCGGGCGTGTCCTCGACGACGAGGCTCGCGACCAGAAGTGCCTCTTCGTCCCAACCGGCCATGGCTACCACAGATTTGAATCCGGGGCTGAACATGAGTTCCTCAGATTGACCATCTTGAACTGATTGCTGCTTAGAAGGGCGTTTTGGGTTCTGTGGAGTCTGTTTCGCTTCCTGGCTGACCATTTTTCTGTTGTGTTGAAAACAGAGTCTCTGTTGCGGAGAAAGAGAGCGTAATGGGATTGAAGATGATGTGACGGAGATGGAGAAACAATCAATTTGGCTGGATTTGACCCCCAACGGTCGGATTTTTTTGAATCAGTTGACGTCAGCATATATAACGGCTATAAATCCGGGATTGACACAAAAAAGAGACGGTGTCCTTCGGTAAGTGTTTGTTTGGTAATACTTCTAAGAAGTTAAAAGTGGCTTCCAACAACTTCTAAAAGCTAATATTGTTTACTAACAAAAGAAAAGAGAAGTACTTTTAAATCAAAATATAAAAAATATTAATTCAAAATTATTTTTTAAAATGACTAAAATGTACATGATTATAAAATATAAAAAAATCATTGTAACTCATCAAGTAAGGATAGAATTGAAATATAAATAATTCTTTTTCTACTTCTCATGTCATAAGCCAAAAAAAAATTACTTCTTGCAACTTCATCATCATTACATAAGTCATCCAAAAGCTAGGTGAAAGCAAACAATTTGCATAGCTTTTGCTTGTGACATTTACTTATGTGGCACAATTTCATTTGATATGTAAGAATTTTTAGAGGTCAAGAAGTATTATCAAACATGACCTGCCCAATCATGTGACAATTAACACTTGTGATTATACAAAACAGGCAAACACGCAAAAAATGTGGGTCTTACAAAATAAATTATAAAAAAATGTTAATGGGTTTTGTCTCTTCTAGACAAGATGATGACGTGTCACTTTGAACTGATATGACACATCGTAAATCGATAACTTGAGTTTAATTCTAAAAATAGAACTGTTCAAACCATCTAAACCCTAATTGAGAGCTAAAAAAAATTGACGACACAAAATAAAAACCCTAAACCTCAGGCAAAACCCAGAACCAACTGAGCCATCAAATACACCACTTGCTCTCAATATCTAGGGTTCAAAACTTTCTCCAAAGGTTCCGACTTTGACTGAAAAATGCTTGCTTTTCTTCGTGCAACGGTTCGGAAGCAGAGGCTCAATGCTTTACCGGTCTCGCTCTCCTCCGACACCATCAGAAGCTTCGCGACAAAGCCGTCGTCTGTAAAAGATTCGAACTCTTTTGTTGTCTCTTACCTCATAAACTCATGCGGTTTGTGCCCACAATCTGCTGCTTCTGCCTCCAAACGAGTACAGTTTCAATCTCCAAACACTCCCAATTCAGTCCTTAAATGTTTAAGAGATCATGGGTTCAGCCAAACCCAGATTTCCATAATGATCAGGAAACGCCCAGATTTGCTAATGTACAATGCCCAGAAAACAATTGTGCCAAAATTGGAGCTTTTCAGATCCAAAGCAATTTCAGGCACTTACCTCACTGAAAATCTCTCCAATAAACCACATATTTTTACAATGAGCTTAGAGGGTACTATCATTCCTTGTTTTGATGCCCTCAAGCGTGTAGCTCAGGTTGATGACAAACGAGTTGTTGAAGTATTGAAGAAGGCTTCTTATTTTCCCTTATCAAATATTGATACCCATTTTGCTCCTAACATAGCACTTTTGAGGGAACTTGGAATTCCTCAGTCTTCCATCTCTTATTTAGTCTCTACCTATCCATACACACTGTTTAGTTCACATACTACATTTGCTAAGGTTGTTGAGGATATTAAAAATATAGGGTTCGACTGTTCCAAGTTTGTATTTGTCCTTGCAATCCCATTGGTTTTCAGAATGACAGAGGCGAAATGGGCTTCTAAATTTGAGCTTTTCGGGAGGTATGGTTGGTGCAAAGAAGAGGTGTATGAAGCATTCAGAAACCATCCAATATGTATGTCTTTGTCCGACAAAAAGATTTCAAGTACCATGGACTTTCTTGTGGAGAAAATTGGCTGGCCTTCAAAAGATTTGGTGAAAAGTCCAGCGCTTCTCTTTGGTTCCTTGGAGAAGCGAATTAAACCAAGGTGTTTGGTTGTTCAAGCTTTGATGTCCAAGGGATTGGTAAAGAAAGATTTGAGCCTATGCAGTGCCTTACTGCCTACGGAGGAGAAATTCGTGAAGATGTTTGTGACCAAATTTCAGGAAACTGTTCCTGAGTTGTTGGATGTTTATAGAGGAGAAATGCATTTGTGAAGAAATGAAGCTGCTTTACATTCTTTCAGCAGATGTTTGTGACTTCATTGATGAAGAATCAACAGTTGTGCGAAATTGTTTGGGGCCTTTGTGCTGTGTTTCATCTCTCCGTGGAATGCTATCTTTTTCGGCTTTTGATATTAGGGAGGTAATTTTTAAGTTCTCTATCTTTGGAACGTAGGTTATAGAGCAGAAACAGTGTAATCAATGTCTCGAGCCTTTTCTTGTTTGTGATTTATTCTGCCAATTTTGTATTCAATCCTGCCTCTCAACCAGCTGAAGTAGGCATAGGTTTGAAATCAACTTACCTAATAGTTATTTGGTGTCATATTTCTTTCTATTATTATGGTACATGGTTTTTCTTTTGTTTATATTATGAGAAACCAATCTTTCATGTATCCATTTTTACATGTTACATGTCATTTGAAACTCAATCTGGACCGTTGAATGGAAAAGTAGTGGGTATGTTTTATTTGGGTGGCTTCTACCCATTTTACACAGCTTCGGGTCTGAGCCATTTAGAGCTTAGTGGTTTATTTTGTGTTTTATGAGATATTTTTATTAGTGATGCGTCTTTTTTCTCCTAGAGTTGAAGTGTTTTTGATAACTTGTAATTTGGGTCCAAATTTTTGGAGGTGGGTACTGGTTTAAGGTGTCTATTTTCTCCAAAAGGTGCATTGTTTTAGATACTCTGAATTTTGGGTTCACATTTTGTAGCTGTTGTTCAGGTGGGTACTGAGTAATGGCTGTTTATTTGTGCTGTTGAATATTCATGTTTGTTCAAAGTCTGTATTTTAATCTTACGTTAACAAGAATCTGCAACATTTAGTCATTAATGGGTCACCAATTGTGGAGATTTTTTTTAGGTGGGTAATTGCTATCTGTTTGCTATGTGGCTACTTAAGTTTTGTTCATTGTCTGATCTCAAACCTGATTATTCATTATTTTGTCAGGAATGGATGTGTAAATGTTTGGTTTGTTGTAGCATGGTAATTGATACTCCATTTGTTCTAAAATGAGTGTATTTGTTTCAGTTTTGAGAAAAATTAAGGGAAAAATACAGATAGCCCTTATGAACTATACACTAATGACACCTGACTACACTAAACTATTAAACATTTCACCCAGCCCCTGTGTA
>JAYMSZ010003785.1:0-10180 GCA_036897665.1 Pelargonium citronellum | reverse complement strand
TCATCAAATACATGTGAAAATACATGTAAAAAATATACATGGAAAAATACTTTTCCTTAATTTATTGTATGAGATTTTTTACCATTACATTTAAGTTGTAAACTAACTTATTTTTATAAGTTAAGTGATTGATCATTCTTAATGTTTTTTTTCTAGGTTAATTCGAGATGACATAATTCTTAAAATTTTGTATTTTCTTAAATTTCATGAATAAAAATACAAATTTATTCAAGTTTTGATGATTTAATTAGGTTTAGACCAAGATTCATTTGTATTGAATGGATTGCGCGTAACTCGTCAAATCGTCCGAAATTCACAAACGTCCGAAAATACATTACTCATAAGTGGTTTATGAGTTGAAAAACTCCAACTTGCAACGAGCAGGTTGAGTTGCCTGTTTCCAAAAACGAGCGGGCCACCCAACCCCTATTAATAAAATAAAATATATAAAAATAAAGAAAAAGCACCATAAGAGGTGATAATCATAACTCATAAGATAAAAGTGTGGTTATAATATTCATTATAGCCCACGTATAGTGGAGGTGGGGGCTTTGGAATATTTGCACCACGAAGGACAAGGTCTTTTTCAAGAGTCCCCTCCTATTTTTAATGTGCATTTTCCTTTTCAATCTCACAATTTTGCATGGCTCAATCAATATTCTATAATGATATATACTGTATAGTAAAGCATTGTCTCTTTCCATGATGTAACAAAAACACTAATATTGTCATGATCTATTATCATCTCTTCATCAACCTCATCAGCTGACCAACTTGTGTACTCAATTCCACCGCCGTCATTTTCACAATTTTGTTACTAGTAATAATAAAAAATAATAAAAACATTTTGTGTATATATAATTAATAATTGGGTGGTTGCAAAATCTTGACTAATCGATATCTGCCTTTTGTTTTTAGGCGGTGGCTGGCGATGTGCCATTTGGCCTCACCATTCCCAAATCTATTATTGTTGGAGAATTTTCTGGATTTGTTGCATTTATTTTCTCAGCTCAATAATTAGATTTTTGTTGGCAAACACTACCTCAACTCAACATCTCTAACAATAACATATGAGTACGTACGATAAATGTTGCTGAAAATAATGTGCATCTGTTTTGCATCTACCACAACCACACCTTATTGCAAAACCAGCTGTGGATCACAGCTTCAAAACAACCAATCCCTTACTTCTTTCCAGAACCAAGTTGGACTGAAGCTGTACTAAAGATAAGGAGACCAAAAGATGGAAAAATATTATTTTGATATCATCAGCTTCATAATTATTGGAAGCACTAAAAGTGGAATTAAATCATTAATGCTGCAAAATGCATATCATAGCTACATCATCATCATCATCACTTTTTTTGGGATAAAAAGCTATAGTTTTTGTGTGTGAAACCACATCTTATCTTGATTACAAGATTAGGTTTCAATTTGCATACACCTTTAGTTGCATCACCCATAGCCATGCAATGCTTTCATGCACTTAAATCACGTTTAGTTACTTTATTCGTCTCAAAATAAGTATACTCGCATTGGAATTTTGTCTCAAAATAAAAGCCATATATTTTCTTTAAGAAGCTAGTTATACCATGAATTACCAATGACATTTATATAATAAATTAGTTAGTATCATTTGAGTTTGTTATAACAAATATCCATGAAGATTTAAGATGAAGTGAGTAGCAGAATACATGTTCGACAGTGGTCATATAATAAATTAGTTAGTATCGTTTGAGTTTGTTAGAACAGACACCCACGAGAATTTAAGACAGAGTGAATAACAGAATGCATGTTCGACAATGGCACCCGTCAACTCAGTCGCCAAATATGAAAATAAAAAGAGAGGCCGGAGAGGATAAGGAACGCAATTTGCCAAATAACCAACCCCATTATATGAATATTCATCAAATTGGGGTGTTTTTGTAGTGTTGATCTTGTTGTGTCCTATAAAGAAGACTCCAATATTTGTAGTAGCCATGGAGGATGTAACACCACTGAGGTCCTTTCCAATTTGTTTTAAAATTTCGTCAATCAAATCCAAAGAAGCAATAAGAGGACAAAATGGAGCCAAAAAACCAAAAGCAGCTTCATTTTTTATATCTAACTCTAAAGCTACACCTACCCATTTTTTTGTGGTGATCTGTTCTTTGTTCTCGCTGACGTTACTCAAAAAATCAAGAACCCATCTCATAATTATCATTTGTGCATGCACATATCTAATCATCACCAATCAATCTGTACACGGAGCCAATTGATTGCATTTTTGGCTTTGCTGATTAGGCAAGTTATTGGCAGCCCAATTAATGCCACGTGTCACGACACAGTAGCCACGTCAACGTTGCATAGATGATTGAGTCATGGCTCAATTATATGCATGCCAACATTACATTTCATGACATGATTGAGTCCTACCCAAATTAATACCTTGGCAAGCTCTCATTTTTACAAATTAATGACAGTTTCTTACTCTTAAATATGTTACTTTTTCAGGACAGCGATTTCTTGCCAAACCCTACTTTCCATTTCCTGCCAAACCCTATCTTCCATGGCCATGCCATCAGCATATACAAAATATCTACATATAATATAGTGTATAAGATATTTGGATTCAGTAACTTTTCATATTTTACACATGACAAATAAGGATCTCCATGTTTGTAAGTTTGTAAGTTGAAGCTATAAATAAAGATCCAATACAACTTTCATTGGCAATCATGCATGTATCTCTTTTTAATTTGTTGCCAAGAAAAAAAAAATCAGGCATTTTAACCGCGTATGGTACAGTTGTTGTAACATTTCTAGAGCATGATGTAAATGGAATAAATAAAATTATCAGGTTAGAGACGCCCAGTCGGGATAAGGACATTCATACTCCCATCCAGGTCCAGAGTAGCGAATACAATGTAGCCAAAGACCTTCTTCACGACCTTCGTACCTGCAGACAAATGCAAAAGCTTATATCCTGTATGAATTCTGAGAATAAAAGCCATCATAACGCAAGAAAAGAGCCATTTAAGCAGAATAAGCACATATCCCACAAGGATAATAGGTCATGCTCTTACGTTCTTTGTTTCAAAATATTAATGAAATGCGAGGCAAGGCAAAACCACATTTGACTATATAAGAAAGTTCTATTGATGTCCATGCAATACATTTTCATTTTTAATATATGCTAATGAAAAGAACCATAAACACTACAAAGTTTCTAGTTCGTAATTTATCCAAATGAAATGAACTTCTTTCAAGGCTTTCAACTGACAATATGACATGTCAACCAGAGTCCCATGATTTATTACAAGAAAGATGCTAAATGAAGCACCCTCAATTTCAGAAGTTCTTACTCCGGTACTATGTCCATAAAGAAGAACAAAAGAAACTAGGAAACAGAGGCCCCAAAACTTGTAACAAAATTATCAAGGAATACACAAGAGAAGACACTCAATTGCATCTATAGACTATTTTCCTTGAACCTACTTTTTTTTCCTTACCACGCAGATAAATTTTTGGTACTTAACTATAACATGGTCACATGATCTTACAATTAAAAAAATGTTAATAAAAACGGGTATCACAAAACACAGGCGCTTCCATCACCAACAAAAACAACAAAGAGAGACAAACTACCAACCAAATTATCTTCGTTGCATGCCTATACAATAATATTAAAAAAAAATTATAAAGGTAAAAAACCACACACTAGTTCACTGGGAAGAAACCTTCAAGGACAATTCATTGTAGATTTGTTTCAAAGTTATAATTACATTCCAAGTTATAATCATATGAGACAGTGTCTTACCCTTTTGGAACTAACCCTGGACAATTAGTACACATAGGGTCAATGCTAAAAACATCCCCAAAGTTTTCTTCAGATTCATCGATACAACTCTCCAAAGATCTTGGAGAACTGAGTGCATTGGTAGCTCCTACTCTACCAGTCCTCATTCCTTTGATAGCGTGATAATCAACATCATCAGAGAGATAACGCAGGTCATTGGCTATTGGATAGCCCATATGTTTCAAATGTACTCGTATCTACATCATAGAAAGCGAGGAAGAGGCAAAACATAGTTCAAGTGTCAAATATTTTTAACCATCATCTTCAGCCCAAACAACTTAAAAATGCAAAACATGGTTACCGATCATTTACACCTGACTTTTGAATAGAAGATGCACAAAAGAAAAGGTAACCAATTCTGGCTCAAAAAAGAGCTTATTGATGTTTTTAAGCTATCAAAATGTTAAGTAGCTCCCCCCCATACTTTTCTTCAGACCAAACAAAATATAGAAATGTAGGTCAGATAAACAAAATAAGCATAAAAACTATAAAAATAAATGGCATTCCAGATGGTTATGCTAGTGTATTTTACAAAAACCAATTAATAACACAAACCACAAAAGGAAGAAGAGTAAACAAAAACCAATGAAAAATGTTTACTCTAAAAGCAAGCAAGGACCTTTTTGAACTTATGCTCGCAGATAAGCATTGCATAACCAGTAAATATTCTTACTTGATGTGTCCGGCCGGTGATTGGTTCACACAAGACAAGGCTATGAATCCTGTTGGTACTAATCCTAGTAAATTTTGTACAAGAAGCCTTCCCCTTCAAGAGAGTACCATCACAAGAGCTTCCAGCCTGCATAAGCAGATGATACACTGACGTTCAGCAAAACACTATATGCTTAGGTCAAAAGTCTTTAGGGAGAGGGGAATCTCATTCAGACACTATATGCACTCCATTACATATCAATGACATGACATAAACTAATGAAAGTCACCAACAAGCACCAATCATATTGTTGTGATATATGGAAAGCCAAAAATAATGGGATTCTATAAATTATGCATTCCCTAATTATCTCCTTGATTAAGGCATAGCTTAGATTCATTTCCTTTTCCAATGAATTGGTCAACTTTGTATTGCCTATACATAGGCTCTTCCTTGTACTGATAGTAATTAAGAATACAAACCCTTTCATATTTCAGCATGGTATCAAGGCCTTTTTGTTCTTGCATGTTTTTAATCAATCTTCCGCAGTCGACACTATTTTCTTGGCAGTAGCTCCCAAACTCCCGCAATTTTTAAAACCTTTAGCTTTGTTTTGATGGATCATGTCTATTCTTCCAATTTGTCACTAAGAAAAAACCTAGCATAAGTCTTATCTTGTTGGTGCATTCACAGTAAGCATTTTTTGGGGATCAAGTTAAACTGTGTTTCCAGGAGTAAACTTCAAGTTCCACCACACTAGAGTGGTCAAAGAGCACCAAGACATCCCCTATTGCAGTATCATCACGCTCCGGCAAACACGGCTCCACACACGTCATTGGATTTGCCATAGCCCATTGTCATGGTTCTGTCTTCTTCAACATGTTTCTTCATTGGATTTGTTTTGCTACACAGCTCTATTCTAATCCAGTTTTTCTATTTCTAATATGTTTGCTTTGATTTTATTTTTCTGTTTAGTTTTGCAAACTGAAGTTTGAATCTCCATTCAGTTTGAGGGGAATGTTGAGATGTATTCAAATCTCATAATTTATAGAAGTTCCCATAGAATGTGCTCCCTAGTTGTCTCCTTAGATAGTTAGATTAAGACTTAATGTAGTTTTATTTCCTTTTCTTACGTGTTAGTCAAATTTGTATAGCCTCTATATGCTCTTTCTTGCACTGATTTCTACTCGAGAACAAATTCTTTCATATTTTAACACATTTGTACATCTGGCAAAATTGACAGTTATAGGATGAAAGGCTCACCTTTGAATAGCTCCTTCCTTCTTGAGGATTATGATAAATGTCAGCATCAACACATTGCTGTAAAGATCAAGATATGTATCATGAGAAGGAAATAGCAATTTTGAGATGAAAGAAAAAACACATTAACAGACAACATATGTAACGCCAAAAATAAAAACAAACTATTAACAGTTTACAAAGTGAAAAGAAAGTACATATCTACCAGACTACAGTGCGGAGAGAGTTACGCCAAAAATAAAAACAAACTATTAACAGTTTACAAAGTGAAAAGGAAGTATATATCTAACAAACTACAGAGTGGAGAGAGTTTTTCTTCTTTTTATGAGCCAAGGAGAGATTTGAAGCCACTTTTACAGAAACATGGGTCACAATATTGTCATTATTTAAGTAGGAGTTATATATATATATGTTCACAGCTCAGGCATGGAAAAAGACATTGACAGAATAACTTGAAATATTAAATATTTGATGCAAGAGGAAAAAGAAAAATTGGGATTAACTACACAAATCACAGTTTCTCAAATTGGATGAAGTTTTTACATACCAAACCAGTAACTAAGCAAGCATTCTGATTCTGATCAATTAGAAGTCTACATTTGTCAGTTTTTCTCTTTTCTTTCCATTACTTCGTGATATGTACCACGTGTACAAATATGTATGGAATTTCCATAATCAAATTTCCAACAGAATCTGCTTTGACCGTAAGAGACTTTTTATTCCTATCCTTTATACTATAGTTTTCAACTTCAAGGGAGTTGAAAATATAATGAGGTACAAAATTGTGTGACTTATCACCTAGCGTCAAACTTCAAAGTCAAGTACATGTACACCTAGCTCATAGTATACCTGATCCTCTGGAAATATCCCAATGACCTTTGCAATATACTGCTTCTTCAGCTCTCCAGCTTCAATCTGCAAGGTTCAATGAAGTTCAGATAGTATTATGCACACCTCAGACTATGATCTGTGTGGTTCAAACTATAATGTTCACCGTACTATCATTGTAAAACACTCAACTCTCGAAATTCAGGAAATGTTGGCTTATTAAATAGTACCACAATAATTATCATTCTTGAGTTCACATTTAGATTTCTCTATGACAAACATTAGACATCTATGAATAATAGTAGCACCATTCAGGAATGTAAATTGGCCAGTCTTAAAAATATAAGAAGTTTATAACATGAATCAGGTATACAATCTCAACCATGCAGAAGGACAAACAGTATTAACACGAGTATTTCTATTTAACTACGTTGTTGCATTCATAAATATAAACCAATATTAAACTAAACAGTTGTTACTCTGCATCAGGTATAGAGCTTCACCCATGGAACATTTCTGTATGTCTAAACATTGCGAAGATGTACAGGAACGTGCCGATAAACTTCATAGTAAACTACTTCCTCCATCCCAAAATAATTATCCACTTTCTTTTCTAGGGAGTTAGTTATGCACAAATTACCAACAATATCCCTAAGATATGATAGTTAGAATACCTTAAGTTTGTTATATAACAAAATACCGAGCCATAAGGGGAAAATACAAATCCTTACTAACCAATCCTTAATCTCTACAAAAATGGGAAAGTGGACAATTATTTTGGGACGGAGGGAATATAAAATATAACTAATGTTGTCGATAGAATTACCTAATCAAAATTAAATTCAAACTTGCTACTGTTTATTAAATCGCTTCGACGAATATGCAACCAAAGACAAGCAGTAAAAGGCAAAAACATTTCATTCATGCTGGCAAAAACATGTAATGAATGATGGTTCAGGTCTGTAACAGTAATTACAATATATGTGCCAAAGAAACTTCTTTGGCTTAATTTTTCAGCCTATTCAACAATCATAACTTACAGCAGACCACTTACCTGTTGCCTAAAAAAGTCAGCCTTTGACGCACTTCTGGCCATGATAAGTAGTCCCGAGACAAGGCGATCTAGTCGATGAATTGCTGACGTGGTCATGTAAAGGAAAAGAAAGACAGAAGGTCCAACATTGTATAATATACTGAAAGGAAAAGAAAAAAACAAAGAACAGAGAAAGACAAAACACAACTAATTCCATTTGAAATTTAGAAATCCAAGCAATGTTTATCTAAACTTAGAGATCATATGCATCTCGAATAATTTGTTTGGATACGATATAGTGGAGCCAACCCCTGCTCTGCCTCAAGGATCCCAACAACAGTGTTCTTACGATACTGACCGCATGCATGCACCTACAGGAGTAAGAAATCACATATTTAAACCAATAAAAGGGGAAGCAAACTATAAATATTTTCTGAACATAAAGAGACGTAGAGTTCTCTCTTCCGGTTACAGATAAGATACATTCTCAAGACATTCTCAAGGAAGAAAATCATATACAAGGAAATGTGTACATATATGAGCTGAAGGACACTAGTTGATAATTATAATCAGTAAAATAAGCTAATGACATACAGAAAGTGAAACTGACTTATTATCTCCTTCCAAGTCTGCCAGATTCTAAAAATGCTTGCACGTGTTTTTTTCTTTTCTTCTTTTTAATATTACCTTTTTACTTATAAAGCTTATTTTAAATCCTTTAATTTGTCCACATTTTGCAAAATAAAAACCCAGCATTCAAAAGAACAAGTTGAAAAATTGTCATGCAGATTTCTTTGGCATTTACATTTGACAAAGCCACAAAGGTGTCGTCTAAGAGAAAGTACGATGATAACTTTTGTATGCAATATACATGCCTAAGTATATAAAATATGTCTTTTCACTCTAAAATAATGTACAAAGCTATTCTTTACTGAGTTTACTCTTTAGTCAAGGTTATCCAATCAGTGTAAGACTGTAACAGAATATATATCTAACATTATCAAAAGTTCTTGGCTAGTAAAAAGTAGCTACCATTAATGTTATATGTTAATTATACCTAGTGTGAATACATCTGTAAAGAAAGAGATAAGGACGCACAATAAATTGCAAAATTAAAACATAAAACACTGTAAACAGCAAATTAAGCATAAAAAGAGACTGAAAATCATGTATTTCAACTATCCATAGATATTAAGCAACAAATAACACCGCTAATAGCTGACCTACCGGAACAGATGCTGGCTTACAAATAGTCAGCACATCTCGTGTTTTATGAAGAACAGTAACATTCTGAGCCAGTACAGGAGGTTCGTGCCTACAACCCTCAAGACATCAATTGCAATTTCCAACAATTCGAAATATTCAAACTGTGAAATCAAAGTACTAATATTTCAAATCAGCCTATGAGGTGTAAATGTTACACACATATACACCAGATTTGTTATACCTGTGTACGAAGTGGCTAATCTTCTCAGAAGTCTTGAGTATGTATGAAACTGGCACTTTTTTTCCATCAACCAGTATCCGTCCGCTTTTCACAGCATTAACCTACAAAGTTTTTAAAACAGTACAATCCAAAATCCAACTAATGTCAATACACTTACAGCATACACATTTCAACGTATAAATTCTACAAAGAACAAGCATTGAATTACATAGTAATCATAATTCCTTCCTTTGAACTCCTGAGTGAACATATCGACTACGGTTTTCCCCGCCCAGCGATTCTTGACCTAACAACAACGTTAAACAAAACAAAAACAAAAATCAATAGCTAGGGTTTTGCAACAGTAAAAAAAAGAGGGCTTTCACGCATAAGTTTGAAGACAAACATGAGCGATGAACTCGAAGTGATACGGCTTGCCGTAACGCCTCCCTGAACATTTTCCCGCCAAAGTGAAAATCAAAATTTGGTCCAAATTAAAATAAACACTATAGAGTATGATTTTCAGTCACTACCGTTTAGAAAAATGTAATCTTGTGTCACCGGTGCATTCGCCGGCGTTTGCCACACGGTCCTCATATTCGATTCTTCTTCTTCTTCTTCTCTTCCTCTCGTTCTCTTCATGTTCTGCTATGGCTTCTTCGGCTTATCAGAGTAGTGTTTCACTGGACAGCGACTGCTTTGGAAGAAGGTGAGCTGAAACGTCGTCGTATCAGTACCCAGCCTCACCTGAATACGGTGTCGTTAGAACCGAACGCATGCTAAAAAAATAGCATTTAAAAAGGTTGGTTTGCTACAGTGAAGCAAAGGAAGCACCTTTTTGTCGTCTTTAGTTCAGCAACAAACGCCAAAATCACCATAGAAGAAAAAAATTATTTAGAAAAAAAAAATCCATTTTGTGGATCGGCTGAGTCTGTCGTCACGCGTTTCTTCTTCCAGGTTTTATATTTAATTTTTCTAATTTATGATATATGTATAAATCGATGATGATGATGATGATGATGATGATGATGAATTTTTGTTGAATTTGTATAATCCAATCGGTTAAATTACTCATCTGATCGAAAAATTCACTTGGGTTTTGCCAGATAGAGGGGTCTGTAATCGGATAATTGGGTCAAAATT
>JAYMSZ010003784.1:0-10180 GCA_036897665.1 Pelargonium citronellum | reverse complement strand
TAGTACAAGGACTAATCCTAACCTTAATCCTAAAAAAAAAAAAAGAATTAAGAAATGGTACCGAATTTTTATTCTACTAGAATTAAGTTAAAAAAAAAATGCATGTGCTTATTTTCTTTCAATTGTTACGCAATATGGTAGCATCTTTATTTTCAGTAGGTAGGATTCAAGTTCCAAGCTACTCTCCAAATGTATGCATCTATTTGGCTATTTCAACAATGAGAATCCAAAGGTTTATTTTATCATAAAATGTCATGGTCAATACAAAACTATAAGAACCCCAAGAAATAATCCATTTCTATGACCCAAAAACAATAGTTATGAGCTCTCTACCATCATTCCTGTTGTGCATTGCAGTGTAATCAAATAATGCCAAAAAATATTCTATAAGTTCAAGTCTGTTCAATTTAAGCACTCCAAGGGTCAGTCTCAAGTCTAACTTCAGAGGGTTCAATCACTTTGTTCTCGGAATCTCCTTTGGTGCTCGAGTCAGGTTCTGTCGCGTCCTTATCTTCCACAGCCTCCGACTCCTCGGACCTGCCCCATCTTCCTCCAAGAGCCATAGCCATCATCTCGTATATCTTGTTTCCCAACTCAGTCGGACTATCAGGCTGTACCACAAATGAATTACGGGAGCAATAAGCATAGATTTTTGTGGAGTGCTGGATAGTTCAATAACATGACGTTAAGAGGAAGATGTTAGGGTTGTTTGTACTTACAGTAAAGCCACTTGAAACCAAAGCCGTGTCAAATAAGAGGTCAACTGCTCTTTTGGCCTCCTCACTGTCGGGCTCATGCCTGCACGCAGCCTGCAAGTGAAATAACAAAGATCAAAATATTGCTTTTCAATGCTCAAATGACACACACCTTCCCATATGATCATGTCAATACCGTGTTTGTGTTGTGCCTCAGTGTTTGTGTTAAGACTTAGACCCATTATAAAACTCATGTGTTCATGTTAGCACATATATCACATATTCAACTTTCAACATGACAATATTCACGGATGATAGGTCACACAAATTGTGGGTACTAATTACCACAATGCGCTTCAAATGGAACTTACATTTAGATCTTTTATGATGGGATGATCTGGATTGATCTCTAATATCCTCCTTCCCCTCATGAACTCCGCATTTGAAGTATCTCCAAGAGCTTGTGCTTTCATCAATCTTCAAAAGTGGAAAAGAAATGGCAAAAATCAGTCAAAGCTTCATGAAGGAAGAGCATGTTTTGTTCCTTATTACACTAGCATTTCAAGCAATAAAAGACTAACTGACCTCTCCATGTTAGCAGACCATCCAAACTTTCCAGAAACAAGCACACATGGAGATGAACTTAGACGTTTGGAGACTAGGACCTTGGCCACCTTTTCACCAAGTTGTTGCTTAATCCAATCACAGAGAAGTATGAATTCTTGCTTGTTTTCCCTTTCTTTGACCTCATCCTCATCACCTGGTATCACAATTCATGCAATGAGAACAAGTAGATTGTTGAAACTGCCATACCAGCAAACAGAAACAAAACATATTACTAACCGAGCTCCAAGTCTTCCTTGCTGATATCTACAAATTTCTTTTCCTTGTAAGTCTGCAGGTTCTGGATTGCTATCTCATCAATAGGCTCAATCAAATACAGAACCTGGACAAGGAAGCCAAATCAGTGACCAAAAAAAAAAGAACGGGTATCCTCGAACAAAAATAAAGCAGAAAGAAGAGCATTTGGGAACAGTTTTAGTCAGACAATAACTATCCAGAATCTGTAAAGTCCTCTCCTTTCAATCAGTGTCAATGAACAATTTACATACTTGTGGATTTAACACATCAACTGTCGACACCTCACACAAGCCAAAGACCCTAAAAATTACTTTAATACATTCCCTTAGCATCCTACTATTATCAAATTGTTCTATTACCCTCCACAGTACCCTTGATAAAATAGAAATTCAGTTTGCAGTAATATGATCGGAATAAAGAGAAAAGGCACACCTCGATATCTTTTTGAACCAATTTCTCCAAAAATGGAGCAGTACTGGCACTTTTCAAACTGTCTGTTGCTAAATAATATATGGCCTTCTGGTTCTCACCCATGTTCTCAACATAATCATCTAAGCTTCTCAATTCCTCCCCGCTTTTTGATGTGTGGAATCGCAACAGAGGTGTTATGCGTTTATGGTTCCCAGTATCTTCAATGCAACCTAGCTTGACAAACCGGCCAAAATTCTCCCAAAATTTTTTGTAATCCTGGAAGCAAAACGTTCATGTTTTTGTTATGACAGCTTATCTCCACTTGAACTCAAAATAATTCACGAAATGAAGTAACTTACCTCTTTATTTTCACTTTCAGCGATATCTTGAATCATGTCAAATGCTTTCCTGACTAGTCTCTTTCTCATTATCCTCACCTGGAAGCCAAAGAAACAAACACAAGAGTCAAGATTAAAGAAAATTCACTTAGCCATATAACACAATAACGAAATTCTAAACAAATAAAAACTGTCTAATTAATGAGCTTGAGCACATGTGTTTAGACATTAAGTTCACAATATAGCTTTCTTACGATTCGGCTTTCTTGTAGGATCTCTCGAGAGACATTAAGAGGAAGATCATCTGAGTCCACCACACCCTTCACAAAGCTCAAGTACCGTGGGAACTGCAAATAGAACATGAAATGTATTCACAAGGAATTTGACACACAATGCACATGCTTATATGTACTCTAATAATATAAACAGCACTAATAACAAATTGAACTGTTTTAAATAGACCCAAATGCAAGAAAGTAAAGTTTATAAATGGCTTCTAAACTGATTTAGAAAATAGGACATAAGAAATCTCTATTATATAAAAAAATTAATAATCCTATCCTGATAGCATTCTCAGACTAATATCTGTAGATGTGAACCAGTGACTCTCTAAATCTTGAACTAACCATGCAGCACGTGTAATCACTCGTTTCAGATCCTCAATGTTCTGATGAAGATGATAGATCGACCTTCAATTCCATATAAATAATAAAAAATCCTGTAGTAAGTAAATACGCCCATGATTTCCTAAATCTAACAAATCACTCCTACAGTACAAACACCTTCAGGATAATGCTAACAGCTCATAAAATTACACTTTCCCAGTATCCTTTTTTTCTCTTTCCAATAAACCAGAGAAAAATCATCTCATTATTCCTGTTCCTATTCTCTAGTCTCAACAGATAACACCTAATTACTATTGTTCAAAGAATGCAATATTCGATAGATAGATGAGTGATATCACATACGCTGCACAAGTTAGCACACCCAACATTGACTTTGTGGATTTGGACGTAAAGAAATATTCCTTATTTAATATCATTCTTGGATTAAAAGTATAACTGTGAAAGTATGTTTTGTTTTATAGAAGTCAATGCAAAGCATAAAAGAAAATTATATGGATGAAAACCTTTTTTGAACAAAATACACAAATGATTGTCACGTACAAGCAAGATTATAGATAACCCAACATAACTTAAACATGATTGATTAGTCCATAATTGGCCAAATTGTTTGAGGGTTACACTTACAGGTAGGACAGCAATTTGAAGAAGTTGGATTAAGCCACTAAGCATTATAATAATGTCTAAAGGACAGCACTTACCAGCTCCCCATCAAAATCATCAGAGATGAACACACGCTTCACATACAATCGTATGTTCTTTGTTTTTGAATTTGCAATATCATCATTGCTAAGAGGTCCCATTCCTGGGATGTAAAGAACACTTCTAAACTCCACCTCACCCTGCAGTCTTCAATGTTTAGTTAAACATTCTAAGCACAAACAGAATTTACACAATCACAATTCTTCACACATTTCAATACCTCAGTGGTGAAGTGAGTATATGCAAGTGGATCCAAAAACTCTTTAAAAGCCTTCTTGTAGAATTCTTCATATTCAGCCTTTTCAACTTCTTTGGGACTACGCATCTACAATAGAAGAGAAAATTGGTAAATATATGAGATACAAGCTATATAAACAGAAGACCATATTATCATCCAGAAATAAAGCATTTAAACTTATATTCCTTGTAGAGGTTATGTGAGAATCGCGCACAAAAATGACCTTACAAATCAGGTTAAACTCACCCAAATTGGTTTTGTCTCATTGGCCAGCTCCCAATCCCAATACTTCTCAGTTTTAGTCGTCTTCTTCTTTCCCTGTTCACCGTAGAAATCAATATAGACAAGCGGACTTAAATGCCACACGTACAGAAAACAATAATGCTCACAATCATCATGCAATGTTGAATACCTCTGGCTTTGCCTCTTCACCTTCTTTTGGCTCTACTTCCTCTTCCACCTGTTTGAATTTAGAAAGAAATCATAAAGAGTTCATAGTTTTTTTTTACAGCTAAATCAGGCTTTCAAAACCATTACGTACAATCGTAAGCATCAGATAAAGATGAAAATGCTAGCAAAAGCCTTACACATGCTAGTAATGTGAAGCATAAAATAAAATCATGAAGTTGCCAGCAATTTCCAGCAACCATATCCTTTCAACTTCAACTTTATGTCTGTGAACATCTCTTGGACTGGTAACATCCAATCCAAGGAAAGTGAAAGGTAGATAACATCCAAATTACAAAGTGACAACTTACACATGCAGGAAAGCAGGAGGAATGGGTTCGCACACAACACAAGTATTATATACGAGAGACAAAGCAGACAATCATCTAATTATGTTCAAATAACTAATACAAACTAATTTATCTTTAAAAAGTGCTTGCCAGGAGACAAAGAGAACTGTGTAACAGCAGGAAATGCATCCTAACCTCTACGGTCCTTGATTTTTCTTGCCATGTATAGATGGGGAAGGCGACAAACTGTGAATAATTCTTCACCAAACCTTGAATTCTGCCTGGATCTATGAACTCATACTTATCATCCGGCTGCAAGAAAGTAACACAGAGTTAGGTTTATATGGCCTTCATGGACCAACAGGATCCAAATAATCATCCAGCATCAATCTCACTACTAATTCTACATTGGCAAAACAATTAAAAAGCTAATCCTAAACCTACACTCTTGACATAACAAGATGCATTCAAGCATATGAGTGGAGTACTTCTGAATTCTCACTTATACCATATTAGGCATATCACTTGAAAAATGTGGCGCATTAACACACCGTCAAAAGTAGTATAAACATAACAAAGATCCTTATGAATTCCTATTTAACAGTTGCATCTTATAAACAAAAAAGTATCCAAAGTAACTAGAGGGAGAGATGCAATACCCTTAGATAGAGAGTGATTTGTGTTCCACGGCGTAGCATCTTTTCCGGGTCAGTTTCCTCTCTAATCACATAGGAGGAGCTGTCAGCTTCAGATTCCCAGATATATTGCTTATCTGATCTTGGGCTTTTTGTTGACACAACAACCTAATCATATATAGTGTACATGCAATCAAGACTCATTAATAACAACTCTGCCTAAAATGTCAGTTGGAAATGGTTGGGCTGACATATATAAGAAAAAATACATAAATAATTTAGAAGTGTGCACAATACCTTTTCAGCAACAAGAAAAGCAGAATAGAATCCAACACCGAATTGCCCAATTAAACTGTTGTCTTTTCCAAGATCCTTATTTTCCTGCAAATAGTACAAGACTTTAATAGAAAACTCAACATACAACAACAATAACAGCAAAATACATAACAATGGAACAAAAATATAAGAAGACAATGCATAGAAAAGTGACAATACCTTCAAAGCACTCAAGAATTTTGAAGTGCCACTCTGAGCAATGGTCCCAAGACAGTCGACAAGTTCCTCTTTGCTCATCCCAATGCCAGTGTCTCTGCAAATTCAAATAAGTCAGTCCAACTGTAACTCTAGTTATGCATCCACACGTGAATGATATACATAAACAGTACACATACGTTATAGTGATAGTCCCATTGTCTGCATCAGGTTTGATACGAATCTCTAAGTCTCCTGCATCTCCAAGAAGAGCGGGCTCGGTCACACTTAAGAATCTCAGTTTATCTAGAGCATCACTGGCATTACTGCACCACAAAAACAAAACAAGTTATTTCAAAAACAACATAGATTTAATCAAAAGTGACCACTAACAAATAAATAATTCTTTATAAGCATACACATGCTCTCCCACCATATATAATTGCACATATGCATATCCAATAAAATTAACTAATACATAATCATAAAGATGCAAATACCATAAAATCTTATTGGATTAAGCTAATATCAAAGAACAAAGATTTAGCAGGAAAAAAAAATAGTAACTAGTAATCCAAGATAATACACATTCCAATAAGCTATCCATTTTGGAAACAAAGATACAGAATTTACTGACCTCACTAGCTCTCGAAGGAACACCTCCTTGTGGCTATACAGACTGTGAACAATCAAGTCCAAGAGTCGGCTCACCTGCAACCAGTTCCATTACCCCAATTTCAAATACACCATAATAAAACATGACACACAAAACCCCAATGAACCCAATTACCCCCTTAAGACTCTAAAATTCCCACAACAACAAAACCAAATGACACACAAATGGAATTCACAACAGATGATCAAACACTTAAAAATCCAAACTTTACGGAAAGGGAGAGAGACCCACCTCGGCCTGGTACTCGAACTTCTCGCCGGAGCCTTCAGTCGCCTCCTCCTTCTCCGCCACGGCGGCCTCGCACCGCACTGCAACACGGTCGCTCCTCTTCTCGAGCTTCCACTTCAGCCCAGAACAAGAGATCCCATTTCTGGGGCCACTCTGGGGCACGAAACCACTCCTCAAGTTCAAAACTTTGCGAGCGTTTCGCGAAGGGAGAGGAGCGAGAGAAGCGCCTGCCAAGCTTCTGCTGAGCACAGGAGCCATGGAAGGAAGCAGAGTGTTGTTGAGGTAGAAGGAACTGTTGCTTGGAGGTTTATCTCTTTGAGAATTGTGAATTGATGGAGATGTAGTGTTTTGAATAATTGTATAAAACCCTTGGGAGGGTTTAAGGGGAGGAGATGGATTCTAGAAAGTACTAAGAAAGCCAAAAAAAAATGGTGGTGGTGTTGTGTTTAGGAGAATAACTGAATTGCATTCAGTTTCGTTTTATTATTATAAAACAATGGTACTTTTTATTAAGCTTTTATGAGGGAGAAAAGAAAAGCAAAGAAGAAGAGAAAATGAAGTACAAAAGGAACAAAAATAAAAGCAACAAAATTACAGCAAATACTCAATCCTTTTGCTGTGAAGAAGACTAAATGGGATGCTGATGTTTTTAAATTTTGATTTGTGGGTTGTGTGTTGCAATCCTTGATAATGAAGCTTTAAAAAAAATGGTAAGAATCTGATACAAAAGGGCATGAGATCGGTTTTTTTTGGACCGAGTCGAATAAAAGTTGAATTATGTGATAGAATAGGTGAAATGTTTGATCTATTCATATTTTTTATAAAAAAAAATTGATATGAAATGATCGAATTGAATTTCGGATGCACGCAAGTTTGATTTCAAATTGTCAACTTTATCGAAATACATATTTATTTATTTTTTATATATAAATAAATAAATAAGAGACTAATACACATCAACACTCAAGGGATAGAGTAGATAGAGACTCACTTTTACTCTTTGAGGTATTGGTTTTGAACCACCCTTCATCACTACTTGCCTCCTTCGGTTCTAACATAAGTGTCTTTATTTTATATTTTTTGAGAAAAATTAAAAATCAATTAAAACGAGACTCTCATACTGTAATATGATATGCTTTTTCAGATGCCTCTCAAATTATTGGCAACAAGAACTAAACAGCTTAGAACTCATTTGTAATATGCTTTTTAGCCCAGATGGACATAAATGACATTGAAACTGTGGTGAGAAAGTTCAATCTTCAAATCACCATTGACATTGATGCATTCTCACAACTAATATCCACAACCATATTTCTTTTCAAGTAGGATAATTAAATACATGTGTTTACACATTTCATGAGACAGAAAAATGTTAAGGAATTTGCAAGTAATTCTTGTATCAGAATTCACAATTCACATAAATCAAATTTTTATGTCAATTTTAACAAACCCCATTGCATATGTACATAGACAAAGAACATCAGTAACCAGATTAGATCACTGAGTACATGGGCAGAAATGATAGACCATTCATTATGCTAGCAATGACTAGATGAGACATTAATGCTACAATTTGCTGGGCATTTACCATGAAAAATAGCTAAGGACATCAAGCAAACAAAGTTCTATAGCATGTACGCTGGTTTTTGATAAGTGTCAAGTGGCCCATTAGTAGTAAGACAAGTAAAGACTAGAACAAGCACATGAAAAGATCCAAAGTGAAGCATCCAAAATTCTTGTAAGGACTTTGGGCCCAAGCCTGCAGGTGGATATGTGGATTGGTCATGAGTATATTTAATAATTTCTTGAGTACAATCTCACATGAATAGTGCACTTAATTAGTTCTCCTTAGACGTGTCATTAGGCAGAATCAACTATGATATCATATTAGATTTGTTAATTTTTATATGATTTGAGTTTTCGCTACAAATATGTGAACACCATTATCACTTTACATTTTGCCTATGCGGGATTCCTTAATAGCCCCTTGCACGTGTATATGACTTAAGTCAAAGATTTTATTTAACACTCACCCTCATGCGCATACCAGGTAAGAGAGAACAAACTCGAGTCTCACGAGAATTGTGGACTTAAGTCGAGAGGTAAGGTAAATGAGTCATTAAAATGAATGTGTTTACGATACCATGTAGCGCCACATATATTGGTTTGATATTTCATTACTAAAATGTTAACTTTATTAGTAAATATTCAGTTGCATCATAATATGTGGTAATTTACTAAAGTGAGTTTCATTTTTTTTTTTTTGATAAGCAAGCAATAACTTTTATTTCGGCCCTGGAAAGGAAAAATAAAATAAAAGTACATAGGAACAAAGAAAGAAGCAAAGCAAAGTTACAGAACACTCTCTAAAGCCAAAACCGGATTAAAGCACCAGAGGCTCAAAGATAAGTTTGAGTCCGGAGCCAGAGAGGAGAGAACGCAGCGGATTAAAGAGAATCCGAGAAGCTTAATACGGTTAAGCACTTCAAATTTAAAGACATACCGTAGCAAATTTAAACAATAACCAAATTATACAATAATATTATTGAGAATTGGTATTTAACTAACTTTTTATATAAAAATTAAAATTACACCTATTTTTATGACAAAATTATATTAAATAGAAGTATGACACCTACCTTATGACATAGTGAGTGTTATTATACCGAGGGTAGATTGGTCTTAACAAAAAAAAGAAGAGGCTAAGCAATAGAAAATGTATACGTATTACATGTTGAGGGTAGATTTGTCATTAGAAAATGGTCAAAGATGGGTTGACAAAAGATCTTAGTGTAGCCGAATCTTGAACACCAAGTCATCAACATATAAGCATTTAAGGCAATGTAAAGACAAACAACTTTTTACCGTTATGGTATTTTCAAAAAACCCGCCCCCTCCATTTTCTATCCCCCATTTGGTCTTCTGTCAAATAACAGCTCATTATTTCAATTTTACAGTTAAGCCCTTGTTTCTATTTTTCGAATTTTAGTACAATATTTGAATTTGTAAATTATGAACATAGTAAGTAATTTTAAGATAAAAATTTCAATTTCGTCCTAATTTTTTGTTTATTGACTCAATTTAGTCTTTGATTTTCTTTCAACTTAAAATATCATCTAAACCTTCGAATCTGAAACTAAAATGGTCATTATCCTTAGTTTCAATTAATTTATCCATTAAGTGGTCTAGCGTAAATTTTAAATTTAACATTGTTGGGGTTGGCAATTGTAGTATGTTGGATGTTATGGAGAGGGAGAAACGATTGGTTATGGAATGGAAGGAGGTGATCGGCGATGAAGGTGATAGCTCGGGCGAAGGAGTTGCAGCAGGGGTGGTTGGAAGCTAGGGGAAAGCGTGGGGTGGCGGAGGATAGTGTAGTGAGTCTGGTGGCGGAAAGGTGGCAGAAACCGGCAGCTAGATATGTAAAGATTAATTGTGATGCTGCGAGTTTTTCAGTGGAGGGCAGAACAGGAATAGGGTAGGTCGGTCGGAATGAGGAAGGGGCCTGCTGTTAGGCTCACGGCAAGTATAACGTTTGCTCAAGTAATATAGGACTTTCGCAAGT
>JAYMSZ010003783.1:0-10183 GCA_036897665.1 Pelargonium citronellum | reverse complement strand
TTTCGTGCTCTTCTAATTCAAGAATGAAGAATCAGATCCCTTTACCTTTGAGGCATGGCTTTCTTGTGTTCATTTGTCTTCTATTTTGGTCTTAAGGAGTGCTCTTAGCTTCTTGTCCTCAAAATTCGATTAACCCGACCCGAGACCAAATTAATTCTTTGACTCAGAATTAGTCTTGTCCACGTGTCGGGATTCGACTTGGTGAGCCACGTGTCACATCGTCATTGGTTGTTTTTATTTCTGATTTTTTACGCCGAATTATACAACTTTAGAAAATCAAGACGAATATTTTAATAATGAAATTTGTAAGATGATCTCTTCCCAATTACAATGTAAATAAATAAAAGGTCATAGGTTGCTCAAGTCAAATATTAAGCAAGAAATTCACTAACATGAGTTCAAATCAAGTTAGCAAATTAAGTCGTTGCAACCCATAATGTTCACCAGTTTAAACTTTAAACTACCCAAACAGCCCAAATAATGTTAAACAAACTAACAATAAAAACCAAAGTTCAAATCAAAACAAACTAAATCATTACAACCCATGGAGTTCACAAAGTTCAAACTACACAAACAACCCAAATTATGTCAAACAAACAATAAAAATCAACTCCTTACAATCCACAACAATACAACTAGCTAATTAGGATTGATGATTCATAGCTCATGAGAAGCAACCCTAATAACCTGTTTTCCTACATTTCGCCCCTCGAAGAGCCCGACCAATGCTCCCGGGGCACTTTCAAGGCCTTCCGCTACATCTTCGACGTACACTATCTTCCCTTCCCTGATGCAGGGCAAAACCATTTCCAAATACTTGGGAAGCAGATGGAAGTAATCGTACGATCCAAAGCCTTCCATACGGATCCTTTTCGTGACTATACAAATTAGGTTGCGTACACCTTCAAGCTCGTCAAGGTTGTATTGTGAAATCATCCCACACGCAGCAATACGACCATGCATCCTCATGTTCACAAGCACAACATCGAGCATTTTACCCCCAACATTTTCGAAGTATATATCAATGCCTTCCGGGAAGTATCTGCCAAAACAAAACATAACACATTGCATCAAATCAAAGCCTCTAGTTTTCGTTTATTTTTAATAATAGACTATACATAATGACGCTTCAGCTTCTGCAACTAAAAGGTCAACTTTATTAGTATGATTTCACTTCCAACATTATATGTAGCATAGATTATTGACCTTTTCAGAGTTGCATCCAAATCCGCCTCTTCTTTATAATTGAAAGCCTCATCAAACCCGAACTTGTTCTTCAACAAATCGACCTACCATTGTAGGAAAACGAAAGATATAAACAAAAATTGAGACTCAAACGTCGTGAGATTCATATAAATGCGAGAGCTTAACAAATTGATCATATGAAAACTCTCTCAGCTTGCAATCAACGAAACCTTTTCGGTGCTTCCAGCACTTCCAACGACATAGCAACCCAACAGCTTTGCGAATTGCCCGACGAGCTGGCCAACAGCTCCCGACGCTGCTGAAATGAAGACGTACTCTCCTTTCTTCGGAGAGCAGACCTCGTAAAACCCGGCATAGGCAGTGATTCCAGGCATGCCTATACATTAACATTGCATAAAGTGAAAGCAATGTTGTTTAAACAACAAAACAATACTAAGATCGACAGGTCCGAGCCTCAGTTGTTACGCTTGCTGATAAATAAAAAATACTAAGATGGATTCATGATGTGACATTGATTTGGCTCACCAAGAATTCCGGTGTAGTAGGAGAGAGGCACATCAGTGTGTTGAATTTTGAACAGAGCTTGTGGCGATGTAATGAGACTATACTCTTCCCAATTGGTCATTCCCCAGACAAAGTCGTCTTTTTTGAAATTTGGGTGCCCAGAATCCAACACTAGACTCACCCCAAGTCCGCTAATGGGCTGGTTAGGTAATTAATTCCAGAAAATCACAACAATTCAAAATGGGCACAAAGTTTTCCAGAAAAAAGAAACAAAACATATAGTATAAGATTAAGTTGAGATGTGACGAACCGAGCCGGGTTGGAAGGGTTGAGAGTATGTGCCATGGATGTTTTTCATTCGATGACGCATGTAGGGATCACAGGACAAGAAAAGGTTCTTGAGCAGAACTCCATCACCAACAACCTTAAAACTGATGGAACCAACGTTGAGAGACATGTCTGATTCTTTAGGGAACCCAGAAACATAATCTTTCAAAATCACCTGCTTGTTGCTCATTGACTCAGACATGATTGTCTCTCAAATCAATACGTACAATTCTGAACTATCTTAATTCCTGGAGATTATAAATGTGAATGAGTTAATTGACATATATAGACAAATAAATAGACAGGCTGAGTCAATTGTCAAAGACATAATATATATAAGCAGAGGATAAAGAGAAGATGACTTTGTTTATATCACATTTGATGGTAACTTTTATGTAACTTCTAAATTAGTGTGCCATCAAAAATAATGTATATTATTTATAATTAAATTATTAGAATTTGTAGAAAATCATTTGTTGACTTTCTAGAAATTCGATGGGAAAGAGGAATATTCAATCGCTTAGATTGAAATTGAAGAATCAAACATTTCACTATTTTTCTATGTATAAAGATTTCATAATTAATCATCTGTTGTTGGCCGAGAAAGTTTATGATAAATACAACATAAACGGCTTAATCTTTTTGCTAGGGTCTAAACACAGAGGACGAAACTGAATTTCAATATTAGATGAAATCTATAACATTTGTTTTGCTCAACTTGCTATTAATAAAGTTAAAGATATAGACCTTGAAAGTTGAACAAAATTATATATACTAGTTTGAAAACACAAACAATAATCATTATTCATCGGCCATCAGGCAATGAGTCATTTATCTAATTTGTCTTTTTTTATCAACTCGACTAAAAGTTTAACCCAATAATTGAAATCTTCATTTATACATTAATATTATATTTTTACACGCTCCATTATGTACAAATTTGTTATGACTTTGCATGTGAACAAATGAGAGAAAATATATAAATAGTCTATTTCATTCTCGTTTTAACTTTGCGGCGGACCGGTTGGAGAAGACATATTAGAAGCTCGTTCCCTAGGTATGTCGATAGGAGAAGATAGAGAAGTTTGTCACACTGGCTCTGATACCATATTCGAAGATCAACTCAGTAAAATGTTCAACCTCATAGTAGATGTTCCCATTTATACTTTGATATTATATTCTAATGATAAATTCGACTTCTACACAATAAATCATGTTTCACTAAAAGAAAATATTATTGATCATTCATACAAAACTTTTTATTAAATTTGGTGGACTAAATTTAATACAAGAAACAAAACACCAGAGTACATATGTTTTGATATACCTAAAACTACACATAACAACATTGGCAATTAAGGTTGAGCAACGAGGACGACTTGTTTTCCGACATTGTTTCCGGTGAAGAGACCAATGAGAGCTGCAGGACCATTTTCAAGGCCATCAGCAATGTCCTCCACATAATCTATCTTCTTCTCTCTTATATATGGCAGGACCATTTCTAGGTATTTTGGGTAGAGATGATAGTAATCAAAAGCTATGAAACCTTCCATTCGGACCCTTTTCGAAACAAGGCACATTAGATTGTGCACACCCTCGGGGTTGTCCAGGTTATACTGTGAAATCATCCCGCAGGCCGCAATGTGGCCTCGTATCCTCATGTTTAGTAGAACTGCATCGAGCATTCTACTCCCGACGTTTTCGAAGTAGATGTCAATTCCCTTCGGAAAGTATCTGCACACATTTGAATTACGATTTTGCGTTGTTTATTTCAGATGTCTATAAAGGTAAAATGTTGTAAAAGTAACTGAAGGGAAGTCAAATGTAGGTAGGAATTTGTAAACCATCTAAAGGAGTTTCAAAAGGAAATTTGGAAATAAGGGTATAATTATGAGTTTTTTTGAAAGAAAAAAAGTTTCTTTGGAATATATATTAAATATAGAAAAAGTACACCAAAAAGAAGTTCATATTTTTTATGCAGTTGGTCAATCTAATCATCTTCACGGTTGACTTTGTAGAGTATCCAAGTATTATGATAAAAATGAGGTTGACGCATATCACATTTGAGTCTATCGACTGAAAAACGACTGCAAAACTAGAATGATCTACCACATAAAATAAAAACATATATATCTGAATTTTAGGTTGACCAATATCACAATTTAGTCTACCGCACTGTATTTTCTCTTGGTTCACAAAATCAAAACATGTATCATTACGCAACACCGGCTTGAGTTGAGGTTAATTTGTCAATAAATCATTGCCAAATCAAAGGCAATTTGGGGTTGAAAACCCCATGAGCTATAGGTGAGTCTGCGAGTTTCCAACCTCCTGCAGAGAAAGCTCATGTAAAGCTCCATTATTTGCAAATTTTTATTATAATCAAATAACTTTTGACTTCAAAATCGGTAAACATTACTTCGGCAGAAAATCAGAAAAAGACCCAAACAAGCACTTAATGAATGATGTTACACACAATTACTAACCTTTTCAAAGCTTTATCCAAATCCGGCTCTTCTTTGTAATTGAAAGCTTCATGGAACCCGAACTTGTTCTTTAGCAAATTGACCTGATTAATGTTGTACATAAGCGTAGTTAGTGATGATCAACACTCGATCTCGTGACATTTTTCAAAAGAAATACGAATGAAACGAAACCTTTTCCGCGCTCCCAGCACTTCCAACGACATAGCAACCTAACAACTTAGCGAATTGGCCAACAAGCTGACCCACTGCCCCTGACGCTGCTGAAATGAACACATAATCTCCTTTCTTAGGTGAGCAAATCTCGTATAGCCCCGCGTAAGCAGTCATACCGGGCATACCTAGAAACGCGGTTCCAAAAACAGTCATACATACATACATACATACATATATATGATCTCGTACAAAATTATATTTATGAATGTGCACGCATTACCAAGAATTCCGGTGTAGTACGAAAGAGGCACATCAGTGTGTTCGATTTTGAACAATGAATCGGGCTTCGTAATCAAAGTATACTCTTCCCATCCCGTGATTCCCCAAACCAAGTCGCCTTTTTTGAAGTTTGGATGCCCCGAATCCACCACTTTTCCCACCCCGTATCCGTTCAAAGGCTGATCATTCTCATTTCAAAACAAATCAATGTGCATGTATACATAACAAATTATATACATATGTTGATAAATTAGGGTAGCAAAACAGACATGCAGAGTGCCCGGAATCTCAGCCATGACACAAAGCAAATGAATTTGGGCGGGTGCGAAAATTTATTAGACCAGTAAATCATGGTTGATATTCTTTTTTCTCTAGAAATGTATATGCACGCGATGGACTTACCAGACCGGGTTTGAATGATTCGGTGTAGAGCCCGGGCTGATCTTTCATGCAGCCGCGCATATGAGGATCGCAGGACAAGTATAGATTCTTGATGATGACACCATCAGAGCCCTGAGGAACCTTAAGCTTGATGAAATCAATGGTGACAGACATGTCTGATTCTTTTGGATACCCAGATACATAATCTTTCAATATCACCTGCATGTTGCTCAATTCCTCCATTCCACTTATACTCGTCATCTTTACGTATATCTATTCGATCCTAATACAAATTCAAGAACTCAAATCAATAGATCATGAGAGGATTGAATGTTTTTTTTTCTTTCTGGGATTATGGGTTTGGATCTGCTGGTTTGCTGTAGATTCATTAGATCCAAGGAAGAAGCAAATGCCAATTTTGTATTAATACTTTGTACAACAATTTTACATAATCGAGTAAATAATCAATTTCTAATTGGAGGGTGTTGCTTATTTGGTGCATGTGGATGTGGTCATTGTGGTGTCCCAATCTGCAAGCTATAACTAATTTAATTTGTAATGCCAAATGTTTGTTGCAAATTTTACTGTCATGTCCTCATTAATATATGCTACTTACATGTTATTAGTGGAAGATCGCGAGCCTATATTTACTATACAGGGATAATTACATATTATTACTATGTATTTGTCATTTTTTTATAATGATATTCCTAAACTTTTTATTTTCTGTAACTTTAGACTATTTGTACTATTTTCCACCCATTATGTCACTTACCTATGACTGAATTTTTCTAAAAATGCCTAAGCTTCATTGCTGAAGGTGGGAAGTACATGTTAGTCTAAAAAATAAAATAAATAAATAAAAAGTGACAAGAATGTCAAAATTGGCATTTTAAAAGTTAACTAAAGGAATAGGTGGAAAATAGTATAGAGTAGTTTAAAGTTACAAAAAATTATAAGTTTAGAGGTATACATTGTAAAATGTGACAAATACATGGTAGTCATTTGTAATTTACCCTAATTTACTAAGATCGCAACAACATACATATATATTACATTATATGATATGATCACACCTTATTTGTTCAAAATCAACTTGGAATCCAAGTTTCTGAATCATCTTCCAGATCATAACTCTGCCCAATAGACCTTATTGCTTTGTAAACTTCAATCATATCAAGAGAGGGCTCAATACAATTCAATGCAACCCTTAGGAGCTGATAAATTTCTCCATCATATCCTTTCCCAACCAGAGACCCATCAATGGCATCATAGAAACTGGAAGAGTTGTCATCCAAGAAATTACAAGGATTGATGGCTATGGCCTTGTTGCTTGTAATCATCTCCACAAGAATCATCCCAAAGTCATGAACATCCTTGTTAGCGAAACCCGACTTGCTGAATTCTCCACTTTGATACAAAGAACTGCTGCTTAGATCAGTGGCTTTATTGTTGATGAACTTTGAATCTGCAAAATTCGATATTTTGGGCTCAAAGTTCTGATCTAGCTGGATACATTTGGAGCTTAGGCTCAAATGGAACACTTGGAAGTTGGTGTTATTGTGGAGCCAAGCCAAGCCTCTTGCTATCCCAAGAGCTATTTTAACTCTCATAGGCCAATCCAAGGATAAGATCTCAGAGGACTCTCCTATGACAGGACCGGGATTTAGCCAGTTGTGAAGGTTTCCATTAGGCAAATATGTGTACACCAGAAGCCTTTCATTGTTCTCTATGCAGAACCCCAAAAGTGTTGTCAAATTACGATGCCTCAACCGACCAAGAACCTTAATCTCAGATACAAAATGATCCTCAAAATGCTGATTGTAGTGCAGCTTCTTGATTGCAAGAAACCAACCATTTGGTAGTGTTGCCTTGTGCATTGTACCCATCTTTCCCACCCCAATCACTCCATCTTGGCTAAAATTGTCAGTCGCCTTTCTGATTTCTTCAAGATTCATTCTTGTGACAAACTTTTCCAAGTTAGAGATCTGCAAGTGTTTAGATTAGACTCCAAGATCAGTTAAATGTAAAAGTAATAGTGATCACAATTGAAGGCGCTTCAGATCTCTTGAGGTCTTAGGTTCGAGTCTGTCAGCTAGTGTTGGTATTGCCGATAAAAGAAAAAATTAGAGATAATGAGATGAGGGGAGAGGTGACCTTTATGTTGTTGCTTCTGGAGATGATGTTGGTTGGCAATAGGCCTCCGCGCATCTCTTGATCAGCAGCTTCTTTCTTCTTCTTCCTGTTGCTCCTCCTTCTCATTGTAACCATTTTTGCAGGCTTCCTTGGCATACAGACTAGCATAAATGCAACAATAACAAAAAGAAAAGCAGCTGCATAGCCAACTGCAAAACCACTCATGAAAAAAATACCAAACTTTCTCTTAAGAAGAGAAACTAAACCATCCTTGCATGGATCCAAAGGATGGCCACAGAGTCCTTTGTTATTTGCAAAACTCTCAGCCGAAACGAAACTATTGAGAAACACAGGCACCTTCCCTGACAAGTGATTGTTAGCAACACTAAATGTTTTGATTCGAAGGGAATGAGCAAATTGGGCAGGGATTTCACCCCTTAACTGGTTGTTGTCCAGCTTAAGCAGATTCAGATAACTCATATTGGCAATGCCAGATGGGATTTTACCAGAGAATTTGTTGCCGGAGAGATCAAGGTATGTTAGAAATGGAAGCATTGTTGATAAATCAGATGGGATTGGTCCAGAGAAGTGGTTGCTAGAGAGATCTAGCCCTGTCAAACTTGTGCAGTTGGCCAAGCCAAGAGGGAACTTGCCCCTGAGCCCCATATCAGAGAGTTTTAAATTTAAGACTCTGTTCTCATCAGCATGCCAGCATGCTACTCCAACAAATTTGCAGATGAAACCTTCTGTGTTGTTGGTGAAATCCCATGAAGAGGTCAAGTAACCAAAAGGGTCTTCTATGGAATCCTTGATAGATTTCAAGCAATATACATCAGTTTCTCTGCTATAACTTGGGACCAAACAGGCAAATAAGGATAGGAAGATCAAGGTGAGGCATTTGTGGGAAACAAAAATGGTGACCACTCTTGCAAAATGAGCTTTGTCAGTAGCCATTTGCAAGTTTCAGTGAAGTTTATGAACTCTCAAAGAGCAAATCCTAATTCCTAAAGCTGGAAAAGAATGCAATATGTACGTGGTAGTGCATCACTCTAGGGACAACACAAGAGTTTTTTTCAGTGTCAACTGTCAAGCCTCTCGGACAAATACATGTTACCAAGTCAATGTTCAAACAGTAGAAAAATATGAGTAGCTCTAGCTGACTAGTTAGTGTCTTATTTCCAAGTCAATCCCCCTTAAACAAGTTAGAACTGTTTACAGGTTACTTCCTTGCACCTTCCAAGTAAACTTGGACTGAGACCATCATAATTCATCACATTTATATATTTGATGTATGTGTCAACATGTTGAAAATTTCTGTCCAATTGTTGGTAGAAATTGTTTGTTGTAGACTTGCAGTCCAACTGCATTTTCGGAATGAATCCTCTTTTTCTTTTTCTTTTTTCTTTTTTTATATTTATACAGAAAAGTGTTGTAATCCTTTCTTGCAACAGCATAAGGAACTTTACAAGACATATATATACAAGCTTGAACAAGGAACCAATAGTGTTCAGAAAAGAGACAAAGTCTCTTATCTCTATCCTAGGCTTTTGGCACCTTCCTGCACCAAAGTGATCTCTTACACCACCACTACCAGGGATGTGTGGGAATCGATCCAAAGACCTCTCTTTCCTTGAATGTGAATAATTCCAATAAGATAAGACTCCAAATAGAAATGATATATGATTTCCTCCTTCGGTCCAGATTAATCCAAAGATACACAAGTATTTAAATACAATGATTGAAATGTTGCAAAACAAAACACGCATCAAGTGCAAATCAGTACATAGCATGTGAATTCACTGGCCCTACATCAAAGCATAGGCCAAAACAATTTGAAATTTAGTTAACTTAATTGTTTTTATTATATGATAAGAAATTTTGGCTAATTTTTTTTTTACGCATGTTGAGATCATTTTATCTTCAAACAATCTTTTATCACCATATAAACCAAACAACCGTAATAACGATCTTTTTTTTTTATAGTAACTCCTTAATTTGGGTTTTATAACTCAATCTTTTGGGTTTTATAACTCACTTTTTTATAGAATTTTTTTAGGCTTTAATGTGTTGAAGTGGGCTTAGTTCGTTAATGGATTTGGACAGCCTACATTAATGTAAATTAAAATGACTAGAGGGCATTGATTTTTTTTTTCTTTTTTTTTTTGTCTTTAATGGACATGATCAATGTAAATTAGTATGACTAGTTGATCCATTTAAAAACCAAAAAGTCATGATGATTATAGGGATCGAACTGAGACATAAACACAAAATAATAAGAGCTCAACTATTGTGTTAACTGTGTTGTAGTCTAATTGAAGCACTATATAACAGTGTTATAGGTTATGGCCTATGATAGCATATCTCTCCCTCCACTAATGGCTAGAAGTATAAACTAGATTTTGATTGGTGGAGTTCATGTGTCTCCTTTAGTCTGATTGGTTTGCTTACTTCCCAAATACATAGATTAATGTAGACCCAAACGTTATTAGGCTTGATCATAATGAAACTATGTTTGACCATTAAAACTGGTTTTAATCAATAATCTGGCAACATATGTGCTCCTCAAATATTGACCCATAAACATGTATAGTATAGTATAGCATCAAAAGGAATTAACCATTTTGAAGTATATAGAAACCGTGGAAGTTGTTTCTGTCAACAATTGTGGCTTCAACAATTGTGGCTTAGCCTAATTTTGACTAAGATTTTGG
>JAYMSZ010003782.1:0-10183 GCA_036897665.1 Pelargonium citronellum | reverse complement strand
TTAATCCAATTAACTTTTGGCATAATTAAGTTAAGTCATTGATGAAGTGATGACACATCATTATAAAATGGTTGGATTCAGGGGCCGCTCTGCTCCCACAAATTTACTTTGATTGGTATAAGTGAATTGTGTCATCACCTCATCGACTTGGCTTAGGCTAGCGTGATTCACAATGTGAGTGTAATAAGAGTGTGCGTAATTGCTTAATAATTTGTGCTATATTTTTGTAAGGTAATTATGCATGATGTAATATATACTACACAAATAATACATGATTAAATTTGACACTTGCTAAATTTATTCTTAAAATCAAATATTAAAAAATAAAAAAAGAGTAAAATAAATAATTTAAAAGCATAAAAATGATTTTAAAATATAAAAAGTATATATGTGTGTCCATGCTATTAAACTCATTAGAGTGTAACCATTGTAGAGTTTAATATAATAAGAATGAATTAGATTCAAAATAATCCTTGTACTATCCAAAACGTTTGAGTTTAGTACTTAAACTTTCGAGTGTTTCAAATTAATCTAAAGTAGTTCCGAAATCGTCTAAATTTAGTCCATTCCGTTAAACTAACGTGACGCTGTTAATAAATATGTTTTAATATTAAAGTGATGACGTGGCAAATAAATTATTATTATTTTATTTTAACAAATGTATTTTGAAAGGGTTAAAGCCTAAAGTCCAAATGATACTCAAACTTTGGGTTGGAACCAAATTTATAAAATACTAGTATCACTTTTTAGAGCATCTCCAATGCTTAGCTACTATATAGGGTGCTAAGAAGGAGAGAGAGTGTGTCACATCATCATGTGAGTGTTTAGCATCTACTTAGCATTTTTCTCTCTAATGCTTAGCATCACTACAATATATGCTGATAAGAGAGATAATGTGAAACAATGTGGCTTAGCATTGGGTGCTAAGCTTAGCATCTCATCCTTAGCATCTCCTTCTTAGCACCTACTACTCCAATGCTTAGCACCTCTATCAAGTTCTTAGAGCCTCTCTTAGCATTCCCATTGGTGATGCTCTTATACTCTCTGTTGAATGTCTTGATAACCCTGATTGTATTTTACTAGTATTACTTTTATAAAATACTAGTATCACTTTTATAAAATAATAGTATCATTTTAACCGTGATTGTATTTTATACTCTCTGTTTGTGTTACCTGAAGTGAATTTGTGGTCCGCAGATTACTAGTTCTTTTAATGAATCATCACTTTATTAATTACTTAGTTTAAGCCAAAAATTAACTTGTTTTGGCTTCTTTTTCTATGTATTTATATTGTAATTATAAAATTATGTAGGTCAACAACTTCAATAAGTTAAGTGATATATGTTGATCCACCTCCTTATTTGCAAACCTTGGTTGACTTTCACATTTGCTTGGTCTAGTCAACCACCTCATTTGCTTTGTCTAGTCGACCTCTCCTCATTTGTTTGGTTTATTTCACATTTTTCTCCTCCATGTTTCTGTGTTTTTCGTCTTCAACTACATCTTTAGTAAAGAATTATTCTCTCCGTTTTAAAATGAGTGTCCTATTTGTCTAAATTTTTTGTTCCAAAATAAGTGTCCTGCTTCTATTTTTAGATTATTATATTATTGTTTTTCCCATATTACACTTATAACTTATGCACTGCACATGGACAGATTTGAACTGCACATGGGTGTAGGTGAGAAAGTGAGGGTAATATTGGAAACACATTAAATTATCTAATAATCCTTAAATTTTGCAAAAAATGGAAACAAGACACTCATTTTGCAAACATTTTCATGTATTCTCTCTCTTCATGTCGCCAAAACGTAAGTTATTGCGTCATTCGCAAGGTTGGAGCCAAAAGCTCCGTTTTGAGTTTTGACTGTAAAAATGACAAACAATTGAGTCCCCATGGTAGTTGCATCTTTTTTTCTTTTGTGGCATGTTCAGAGGGATGAAAAAAAGAGCTTGCTTGTGTTGCCAAACAAACTCTTAATACTCAAAGTGTGCAACATATATATTCTCTTAAATTTGTTTTATGTATTTCATCAAAGTTTATAATATAATGTGATTGGCCATATCAAAAGGAAAATGTAACTAAAAGGAGTCAAACAAAATACGTGTTGAACCTTCAAAATATGTATACATGATCAATTAAGCTTGTTGTAACATGTTTAAGACACACACTAAAGAGTATATTTGTAAATCAGAATAACATGTCAAATGTGTCGGCGAATAATGGAGTGCCAAATGTGTTGTTTATATCGTACCTAACGTGTTGTTGGGTTGTATACGTGTCAATCGTGTTTGTTAAACTGTTCAATACAATAACAAGAATACAATTCTTGCTACAATTCTTGCTACAATTCATCCAAGCCCATGTATAGACTTGGGCTCAAGTCTATACACAAACCCATCTACCAGCCCAAACATTGGCCCATCAGATTCAAAATGGGCCTGAAACAGCCCACCAAAACCCAAAACCCGTACACACAAAATTTTCCCGGAAAACATTCCATATTTTCTCTCAGAAAAACAAATAAGAAAAAGAGTAGTGTTTTTTTCAGTGAAAGTCATTCTCTCGCGCACGAAAACACACACACAACAGAAGAGAGAAGCCTTTCTCGGCTTTTCTCTCCATTTTCTCATGACGAAACCCAAAACCTCCATCTCCAATCTCCTCTGAAGCTCACCAGTTCCTGCGAATTCTCCACTTCGATCTCCAGGTAACATAATCTCCGCTCACTCGCTGCTCTGCTCCGATCAATTCAATTCTATAATCGGCTCTTCTCGTAACTGGCTCGTCTTCCAGTTCGAATTCACCGTTTGCTAGTTTCTACTTCGCTTCGCTTGACCGTACACGCTTCGATTCTATGATTATCTGTGCGTGTTTGCTTCTGTGGCGGTGATGATCACGCGGTTGTGGAATTTGGCTGTTTTTGACTTTTTGTTTGGCTTTGATTGACTGTGTGTTCATCTCCAGAAGCTTTGTTTCGATCTGTTAGGGTTTTGTAGCTCTCTGTTTTGATTGTTTTTTTTGTTCTTTCTACTGTCTGGTATCATTGTTGTTTATTGATTGAGATACAGAATTTCAGTTCAGTTTGAGCTTATTGACGATGATTTGTTGAGATAATTGTTCTATAAGTTGGTTTTTTAGTGGATTTGGAAGTGGAAGTGTACTATCGGTGTGAGGAGCTGAGAAACTTATGGAGTTTGTGGATTTAATTTGTAAAACTCAGGCTTAGGTTTTTGACCTTTGGTTGGAGATTGAGTTAGTTTTGGAGGTATTGAGCTGAGCTTATAGATGAACTTTGAAGGTGCAAGGCAGCAATCTCGCTGTTGAATCCATAATTAGTCCTTTCAATCAAAATTTTGCTTGTAGTTAAATTAATTGTGCAGATTAGAAACCTGTTGTGGTCCTATATTAATAAGTTTATTGAATTCTATATTGTGGTTGTATTTAATATGGAGTATACGATATTTAAGGTTTAGCATTTAGTGCAATTACCATAACACCATTTTGTTGATTTCTATTCTTATATGAGTTGGTATGTGTTATTGCACTGTTTGGCTTGTATTAAATGTATGCATGCACTTGTTACTTTGGATCTTTGATAGCTGAAGGCCGTATGTGTGTGATAAAGCTTATTCTTCGTGTATTAGAGTTTTGTTCTATGCTGGAGAAAGGGATTTGATTCACCAAGTGCTGATAATATCTTAGGCGAGAAGTCGAGATACGGGAAATGGGTGGTTGCTGCTGCTGCTGCTCTTCCAAAAGAGCTGAAATAAATAGTAGACCGGCATACTATTATGTGTGTATTATCTTTATCCCTCATAGATGCTTTTCTTTTCAAATATTCTCGTTTTGTGTTTGAGCAGAATCTTGTCTTTTATAGTACATGCCACGTACACAATCTCCTGCATATATCTCATTGCATATATGGTATGGCAGCTAAGAAACCCATATCCTCTCTCCATTACATCTTAATCAGTCGGCTTAAAAAGGAAGTTGAGTCCGGGGATAACAGTTGGCAATTCTTATTTTGTTCCCTCCACGCTCCACTGATCAAAATTCTTACGAACTTTGGTTGCTGTTCTAGGAATAGGAAGTAGTCTACATTCTGGTTGGTGGACCTAGTGCTTTAGCTATCTGACTTGTACTCTATTAGTGGGATTAATTAATATTTCAAGTTCCATATACCATCTTAATTATTAGTGTTATATAGGGCTGACAATTTGTGTTCGCGGGTCATGTTGAAAATTGAGTATTCTATTTAATGGTTCAACCCAAAGACGACCCGGTAATTAAGCGGGTTACACAAGTACAACACGAACACGACCCATTTATAAGCGTTTTGATAAGACACACTCAACTCGTTTAAATAATTAGGTTCAAAATTACATGATTCGACACATTTAAATAAATGAGTTTGATATGGGTCACAGCACGACACGAAATAACATATGAAACCCGTTCAATAGATATGGGTCATTTTGACATGATACGTTTAAAAAAAATACAATATTTATCCTTAAATGGGTTACACCACTGCTTATGACTCGTCTAATCAAATGGGTTAGGCAGGTTAAGTGGGTTTGACACAAACATGATTACGCTGAAATCAAACCGCTTAAATATGTGTTGTTTTCGTATTAAGTCATGGGTCATGACCCAAATTGACATCCCTCGTGTTATAGTACACTATGTGTTTATGTTATTATTTTCATGTAATTTCATATTTTGCAGTGCCCTAGAGCACCAGAAGAGCGTCTGCCCTTGTCACCTCTCCATGTTGCACCCTCTACAGGACTCCTGGTTGATACAAATCTGGATACATCAATCCCCGACACTTACCGGCCTCCTCCAATACCTATGCCCTATGATGTCGCTTTAGGCTACCCTCAAACTCCACCAGTTGTTCATGAAATCCTGGGCAGTAAGAATGATGCAGGAATGCATACTCCGACTTCTGATTCTATTCAAGAAACAGTTGGTGGCGTCACTCAATCAGCTTCACCGAAGAGTGAAGACATCAAGGAGTCAAACAAGAAGCTGCAAGCTGATGTTGAACTTGGATCTGCCAAGGAGTCCGAACTTGAGCTCTCAAAGTCAGTTGAAGCTATTGATTCCCCAGCAGATGAGGAGGATGTCTGCCCAACTTGTCTCGAAGGTAACATACCCTTTGCCACGTGTTGACTAATTGTGGTTCCTTTCCATAGTTTATGCATCTTTAGCTATATCAGAATAGAACAATGTATATACCTTTTCTTTTTCAAAACTGTAACAGAGTATGACCCGGAGAATCCGAAAATTCTGACGAAATGTGAGCATCATTTTCACCTTTCATGCATTCTTGAATGGTTGGAGCGAAGTGACACATGTCCCGTCTGCGATCAGGTTCGCCTCTTATGATTCATTTGTTCTTCCAGCTATTGAACGAGGAAATCAACCATATATGCTTTCGATAATGAGAGGGTTCTGGTCTTATGTTTCAGGAAATGGTTTTCAGCCCTCCGATTGATTAGTACCATCAACAACTCCACAGCAATGTTCGATTTCTCTCTGAAAGATAGGATATAGATACACAAGAGTTCATGGTTTTTTTTTTTTTTGGGTATTCACTGTTCAGGGACAACCACAGGTCAAGTTGTAGTTTGATTTTTTACATCTGAAGGATTCACATCCTTCAAAACCTAGTTTCTCAGTGCTTTTTATTTCTTTGGAGAGAGATAGTGAGAGATGGGTAGTGCCAGTTTTCTATGAATTCGTCTTCGGTGCCAAAAACAGAAGTTACATAGGGACGTTGAATGGAATGGACCGTAACGTGCCAGTATAGTTTTTTTTTTTGTCAAAATGAAACACATGATTCTGTGAATTCGTCTTAGGTACCCAAAACCCGAGTTGCATAGGTGGTTTGAATGGAATGGAATGAACATGCCGGGCATAGTTTTTGTCAAAATGAATCGTGATTAAGGTAATCTCTCTCTCTCTCTCTACATGTATATATAGCATTTTACAATGTAGTTAATTTTGAATTGGTTCTGTAAATGGCATATTGTGCATTTGTGTGTGTGCTGTATTGTTTCACATTAAGTTTGTTCAATGTATAGATTGGTTTTGAAAATTGGATCACCGAAGGGGATTTTGATTGTTGCTTTAAGTTCAAAGCATCTAAAGGAGTGTCTAGATTCTTTTTTTTTTTATACTAAATTAAAACTTCAATTAATCAGAATTGATAGGGCTTATAGTGTTAAAATTATTACACATCCATGTTGTCAATCTTCCTGATCTACCTAAAGAAGAGAGAAGATGAGCAGGGGCGACAACTTTTCTATTTACATTCAAAACTTTGCCATTGAGAGGGCTATGGAAAAACACATGGATGATATCCGCAATTGCCGCCCTGCAGTTTGCCCTACCAATACCGGAGTCCAGGTCACGCTGAGTGATCGCCCTGTGTAAAAGAAGACAATCTGTTAAAATACAGACATTGTTCAAATCATGTTCCATAATAAAATTACACACTGCTAACATAGCATAAGTTTCAGCTCCAAAGGCACTGTCCGCATTTGAAGGGATACAATATCTAGCCAGAGGATTGCCTTGATTATTTTGAAGTTCCCATCCAATCCCAGACTGACCATCTTTAAAGGATACGTCACAAATGAAATAGAAATCAGCCTGATTGGAATGAATTATCTCATAAATAGCCTGACTGTTAGACTTTGTAGCTTGATTTTTCTGCCTGAGGCTGAGGCTAATTCTCAGCTTTTCATCAAAGACTTTCAAAGAATCTTGAACCAAAGATTTGGCATTGGAAAGAACTTTTCCAATGTTAAAAAGATCACCATTGAAAATGCCATTATTCCTTTCCTTCCAAATTTCCCAACTCAAAGATGTACTCCAAAAAAGGATAGAATGAGAATCCTTATCTGAAGGAATAATCTTGTCAAAAATAATGGATATCCACTCAGATCAAGATCTTATAGAATCTGAGCGAATAGCACCTAGA
Source organism: Pelargonium citronellum (assembly GCA_036897665.1). NCBI lineage: Eukaryota > Viridiplantae > Streptophyta > Magnoliopsida > Geraniales > Geraniaceae > Pelargonium > Pelargonium citronellum. The sequence continues at coordinate 3,187 of JAYMSZ010003782.1, read as the reverse complement.
GCAGCAAACCAACAAAACCTACTTGTATTGCACTGAAATAGAAGATGCTCCACCGATTCTTGATGTAGATTACATCTAGAGCATAGAGGATTAGAGGCCATCTTTCTCTTATAAAGAGACAAGGAAGTGGGAAGGGCCGACGAACAAGCTTTCCACCAGAACACTTTAAATTTTTCCAGAAGATTCGATCCCCACAATTTCTTCCAAGGGACAGTCTGAGTAGAGATGATTGGCTGGTTTGCTAAAGAAGAAATACCAATATCACAGGCTTTCTTGATAGAGAAATGATAATCAGAGGAGTCCACCCATTTCAATTTATCAGAAACAGAGCCTCTTCTTGGGATAGGGATAGCTAAAATCTCATTTGCTATATTCGGGGGGAAAATAGCTCGAATGAGGTTTTCTTTCCAAGATTTAACAATAGGATCAATCAGACAATCAACTTTATCCCATTCAGAAAGGGAGGGGGCAGCAGACTGATCAAGGAGACCGCTTTGAAGCCATATATCTTTGAAGATTCTAATAGAACTACCATTCCCAACCTGCTAGTCCATATTACGCCTCAAAAAATCTCTTCCTTTGCAAAGGCTCCGCCAGATCCAAGAACTTGGAGTCTTAATTTTATCATTCCACAAGGAACCATTGACGCCATATTTAGCAAACCAGAGTTTTATACACTAAACTATCAAGATTTCCCATAATTCTCTTGAACTGACTCGCAAGGAGAGCTTGATTGAATTGCTCAGTGTTTCGAAGACCAATACCACCTCTGCCTTTGTTCCAAGACAGGACGTTGCGTTTGATCCAATGAATACCTAGAACAACCAGATTTGGACCACCAGAATCTTGCTACAAAGCTGTCGAGCCAGTGAGCAAAGTATTTGGGCATATTGAAGATGTTCATGATAAAGACTGGGAGAGAATTGATAGTAGATTGAATGAGAATTAGCTTCCCAGCTTGCGACAACATATTCAACTTCCATCCTTGGAGCTTCTGCTCAATTCTGACTTTCAAAAACTCAAACATCCGTTTCTTGGATATTATACCTATATCTGGGATCCCCAGATATTTCCCTGGATTAGACACCACTCTATATGGAAGAATCCTCTGAAAAATGTGAATAAATCTTCTGGGGGTGTTAGGGCTGAAGAACCATTCTGATTTATTGCTGCTTATCAGTTGACCAGAGGCGACCTCAAAGGATTTGATGATGTTTTTCAGGCTGTGACATGAATCTAAAGAGGGTTGAATGAAAATAAAGGAATCATCAGCGACGAGTAGATGGTTGATAGCAGGACCCCCTTGGGAAATCTGAAAACCTTTGATGGAATTTGAAGCTTGGGCTTCTTCAAGCAAGACAGAGAAGCCTTCTGCTGCAAGGAGAAAAAGATACGAGGAAAGAGGATCCCCTTGTCTTAATCCTTGTTTGGGGTGGAACCAAGCAGATTCCTTTCCGTTAACTTCATTATCTCTATATCTTCTCTTTCTTAACAACAGATTCCAATTTCGAACATTCATTTTACTTTTTCCAATTTTAAGTTTCTTTTTCCTCTTCATTTTCAAGTCTGTACATTACTATATACATGAGCTCAAAAAAAATTATACATACATCCAAGTTTTGAGGATGTTGCACCACCGCTGGTGGTGGCTCAAATTTGACCAAAGCTTGAAGTTGTGGTCAGTTTCCGGAGGAGGAGGACGGCGACTCAAATATAACATTTTTTGTGGCGGATTTCACCTTGGATTTGAGGATAGAACTTGACGTCGTGGTCGACTGCATAAGGAGGAGCGACGACGACTCTAAGGTGGAATGGAGGTGTTGGGAACGAAACGCGGAAAATTCCAAAACCTTGTTTGAACCCAATAGGAAGTAAACAAATAAAGAAAAACCAAGCAACCACTATATACACAATTAGTCACTAATCACAACACACATAAAATCAAGCAACCCAAAGGACAAAAGCAACTTTTTAAGTTGAAACCCAAAGCGGAAAAAACCACGGGACCTGAGTCCAACCCAAAATCTCTACCATCACCGATAATGGGAATACACAATGATCTCATTAGATAGAACTAGAGGCATACAATCATCATATTCTTGGCAAAATCATCAAGCAATATGAAAACAAGAACAAGCTAGGAGTAGAGAAAATATCACCCAAAAAGAGCTGTCTGCCCAAAGCTCTATTGACACACTTTCAGACCTCCAATAAAAATTCCTCCAGTGAAGACGTAGATATCTACGCGATGAAGAAGCTATCTAAAAATTGGAGCAATCCAACGGTTGGATCTCCGTGGATAGCCATCGCAAGGTGACTGATCTGTGCAGGATTTCAGTAGCACCTTTTTCTCTCTCTCTCTTGCTTTTCTCTCTCTATTTTGTCTCTCACTCTTATGTTTTCAGTAGCCAAAACTAGGGTAAATACATCCCTTACAACCCTAAAGGCCTCATGGGCTTGTGCTACTCAAATATCTAAATAAAAAAGGACCCAACCCAACAATTCTCCTCCTCCTTTATTTTATAAGGAGGTGATTTTCATTCCAGCGATCGAGCGACAAACTTCAAGCTTCTCTCTAGGCACAACCTTCGTAAGCATGTTTGAACCATTCTGATCAGTGTGAACCTTCTGGAGCTCAAAAGACTTGGAATTAAGGACATCTCTAATCCAATGGTACCTCACATAATTATTCTTAGATCTTGCATGAAATGTAGAATTCTTACCAAGGTGTATAGCATTCTGATTGTCGCAAAATAGCACATAATAGTCTTGTTTAAAACCAAGCTCCTCCACATACATTTTCATCCATAGCAACTCTTTGCAAGCTTTCGTTGCTGCGATGAACTCTGCTTTTGTAGTTGAAAGAGCAACACACGTTTGCAATCTTGATTGCCATGACACAACTCTCTCGTTAAACACAACCAAGTATCCCGAGTTGTATTTGCGAGAGCCAACATCTCCTTCCATATCTACATCTGTGTATCCAACTAACAAAGGTGTCTTGCAACCAAAGGTAAGCTTCAAATTCAAAGTGCCACGAAGATATTTCATTATCCATTTCACTAGATTCCAATGTTCTCTTCCCGAATTTGACAAATAACGGCTGGCAGTATCAACTGCATGAGCTATGTCTGGTCTTATACAAACCAAGACATACATCAAACTTCCAATAACTGAAACATAAGGG